>RJWH01000132.1:0-259461 GCA_004363575.1 Solenodon paradoxus | reverse complement strand
AGTCAGGATGGTATTCGGGAACTACTGATTGGATGAAACATGTAAGCAAAGTGCATTTAGGCCACAGGAGGCTGCATTCTCTAAAAAGATGAGATTAAAAATGTATATAGCTACTAGGACTATAAATGAACACTAAAAATATCCTAGGACATGATAGTATGTTAGGAAAGACAGGTTGGTAAATACATAACCAGAGTGCACAGGAAAAGTTTTCAATAGAAACAAGCTATACAGACACATGAAAAAAAAAATGCTCTATATAACTCACCATCAGAACAATATAAATAAAAGTTTTAATGAGATATCACCTCCCATTAGTGAGAACAGCCTCCAGCAAAAAGACTAGAAGACTAAAATGCTGGAGAAGATGTGGAGACAAAGGGACCCTCCTGCACTGTTGGTGGAAATGTATATTAGTGTAACTTCTTTGGAAAACAGTATGTAGATGCTTAAACAACAACAACAACAACAAACTCAGATGTATTACCATTTGATCCAGCAATCCAGCACCCCTGGACATTTATCAGTAGACTACAAAACACTAATCAGAACAAAAATATCTACACCCCTAAATTCATAGCAGCACAATTCACAATAGCCAAGACATGGAAATAATCTAAAATGCCCATAACAGATGACTAGATAAAGAAGCTGTGATATACATACTCAGTGGAATTCTATACAGTTTTTAAAGATGAAATTATGCCCTTTTCAACAACCTGGATAGAACTGGAAGGGATCCTATTAAATGAGATAAGCCAGAAAGAAAAGCATACCGTAGTTTCACTCATGTGGAATATAAAGAAATAAAACAAATGAATGGACAAAGCACAACAAAATTCACAGGACTCAAGACGGTGACTACCAAAGAGGTGTGAGTGGGAAGGGTAGGAAGAAGAAAACAAGGTGCTGGTAAAGGGCATTAGAACTCTGGTGGGTGTGGTGTGAAATACACACAGACGGAAGACGGAGGTGCAATTTCAGTATACTAAAATGAATATAGCAGTGTAAACAAAATAATACAATTATTTTAAAAAAGAGAAAACAGAATAATTTAATATGGCATAGGAGAAAAGTCCACTTCTCTCTAAGGAAGTCAGCAAAGTTTCACAGAAGGGGTGACATATAGCTGGAACATTGTATTTACTACAGAGGAAAAAGAGAAGGGATAGCATTCCAAGTAGGGGGCAGTGGGGTCAAAGGATCTGAAGCAGTAGAGCAGATATTTGAGCAGCTGCTGGAGTAGTAAAGTAGTTGACCTTTCGTACTCCACGACCAACTTGTAGCAATCGCAATCACTGGCATATTAAACAGGTGGTGAAGGACAGGACTGCATTTAAAAAAGAACACTGTGACTGAAGTATAGGGGTGACTTAAAGGAGCAGAGGTTGGAGAGCAAGAAACTAGAGTTAAGGTGAAACAGGATAAGGCTAAACCCAAGGCAGGGTGCATGAGTGTAGAGAAAAGACTGGGGGTTATTGCAACTCACCTGAAAGAAATTATGCATAAAATGAGAAAACGTTTGATCAGAGAAGGTAGTGAAAAGAGGGAGGACTCATTGATGAGACTGGAATTTCTAGACCTGTACATATAATGATATAGCCCATTCTGGGAAACTCTGTTCTTGCTGGAACTTCTCAGTCTTATCTGAGCCTTTCTTTCTATTTTATTGGCACAGTTCACCATTTTTCATAGAAAATAATGACTGTTTGAAGATAAACAATGCATATAATAACAATGTATATTTGAAATAATTAAAGTATTTATAGAAGGAGAACTGTGGTTATCATTTTAGACAGGTTAACGTAGGACTGGTTAAAACCTTGGGCTTCAGTATTCATCTTTTAAAAACACGTGGGAATCTTTAAAAATATATGTATTTCAATGTTTTCAATAGGCTAATATTGAAAGTCCAGGCCCCATTTGTCCCAGTGGTCAAACTTTAATCTCTTAACATCGGAGTCTTTGTGGAGTTGCTTTCCAGTAATAAAGTGGGTGATGGAATTTTTAAGAAAACATTTTATAGTTCTGCCATAGATGAATTTTTCCACTGGGGTTTATATAATGACTTTGGAGAAAACTAAAACAACGTATAAAATAAAACCCTCAGGAAAAAATAATTAGAAAGAATCCCCACCTGAGATGATGAAATGCCTGTTGAGTAGAGCTGTAGAGTTCTATATTTTGTTTCACTATCTGTTTCTCAATTAAAGGGCTCTTTTACTAACCAGAAGTTGAATTTTAAAGCACTTTATTCTAGGTTGCTAAGGATTCCATTGGTGGAAAGCAATTAACTTTTTTCAAAGGTGGGGATACAACATGCCAAGGAGACGTGTCCTTGGCCCGAGACTGAGTCAAGTGAACAGAGGACTGCTT
The DNA here is from genome assembly GCA_004363575.1 of Solenodon paradoxus. Classification (NCBI taxonomy): domain Eukaryota; kingdom Metazoa; phylum Chordata; class Mammalia; order Eulipotyphla; family Solenodontidae; genus Solenodon; species Solenodon paradoxus. The sequence continues at coordinate 257,085 of RJWH01000132.1, read as the reverse complement.
ACGATGGTGGAGGATTTTTTGAGGCAGGATTGCTTAGTGTGCAACTGGATTGAGCATCAAGAAGCCCTGGCATGCAAAACCTTTGGTTGTGTGTTTTGCAATTTTATAGAATTGGGTTTGGGTCCCTCTATGCCACCCGTAGGCTACCTGTCCTTCGGCAAGCAGCTTAGATTTCTGAGCCTCGTTTTCCTCCTCTATAAGATAGGGACGATACTACTTGCCTAGTTTTAGTATTGTTAATGCTACGAAACTAAATGAGGCAATGTCCACTCAGATTTCTTTGTATGTTGGTAAGACATGGGTAATTGTAGTTATTATAGTTAGAGGACTCTCTTAAATAAACCCAAAGTTATGTTTATGCATCTATCTCCAAGTATTTTTCTAGGTAGGTGGCTCTCTGATTTTTTCTTCTTACTCATGTTGTCAGGAGCTAACATTTTTAAGGAAGGGTATGCTAAGTTCAGAGAATAATAAACATGAGGAAACTCTAAGTTTGTGTTATTTGCATTTTTAAGTTGGGTTATCATAATTTTAAACAGTAACTCCCAGTGCTGTAGTATACAGAAACACTGCTATACTACCATGGGATCTGGTTGCTAATACAAACTGTAGTTTCTGCCATGGAAAATAAACTTTAAAAACAAATATTCTTATCTTATGAGTGCTGTCAAAATACCTTGATGTAAGGGAAACACTGTAGAGGCACAGCAAGCCAGTTCTAAGAGTCCCAGAACCTAATGAAGTTGAGATTATTGTTTAAGGAACATCCTCATTAATTCTTGCTGGAATGCTAGCATTCAATGAGATTAGTTGACGGTAGATCTTGTTTTGTATGGTCAAATTGTCAAGACCTAGATTTAACTCTACCTCCAATTGATCACACCATATCCATGAGCCTCTAATGTGTGTGTGTAGTTGAGTATGTATGAGAATATGTATATTTTCATGTATGTGAATATACTAAGAAGACAGAATCTGGAGACTTGGATCCTACTCTGATATCTGCCACAAAGGAACTATAAGATTTTGGGGAGGATATTATCTAATCTGTCTAAATTTTATTTCTCTCACCTGGAAGACAAAGGGCAGGATAAGATGCTCTAACGTTTTATGGCCTTGTGACTGACTGACTGACAGCACCTCAGACCTTATGATATTTTCATTCTAAATGCAGTGTTGAAAGGGAAAGCTTTTGTCAGCCTGGTTTCTGTTTTCAGTATTCAGAAAGCATAGATTGTTCCCTAAATCAGCATTAGATTTTCTCCTCCCTCTCCAAAGGAAGTAGAGGGCACACTGGAACATAGACACTTATTCTAAAGGATACCACACACCTTAAAACAGTACTGATGACACACTTGCCAGATTTAAAAGCATCAAGAATATCTTTTGGGATGAAGGAAGATTTCCAAGTTGACAATGGAGATCAAAATCAAAGAAAGGGGAAGCCAATGTTCTGTTGCATTCCCTCTTCTGCTAAATTTCCTATTGTGATTAACACCTTGAAAATCCAAAGACTTTTCAATCCCTCTAGATGAAAATTCTCCCAAGAAAACAAGTTCTGTCTAGGCCACTTGTGTATGGCCAGGAAATCATGAATTAATGAACATTGAACATATGCATTGTTATATATAGACTTTGTACAAAGTCATATATATAATCATCCTTTGATTGCTATGTGGGTTGTGTTAATCTTATAACTTCACCAGTCAAGATAGGCACATATAATTACATTTTTTCCCACTGATACTTGACTATTGACATTTAAAATCTGAATTCTATATTAGAAAATGTCAAAAATATATCTTATATTCCTACACCTAGGTTGAAATGTGATGTCTTTTTATTGTATTTTCACAGTCTTCAACCAGTCACAAAATAATATTTTCTTCCTCTGTCTCCTTAAACTCATGGAATGTTTAGGTTCTAAAAACTAATGATCGATCTTATATTTGAACAGGTCAAATAAAAATATACGATATTTGAGACAACAATTGTGACTAAGAGAAATACTTCATCTAGTCAGGTGCCAACCTTTTACTAAGTATATTCTTTGTAGAAGACACTGCATTGGGTGGCACAAAGATGATTCAAGCACTGGGCTACTTTCAAGAAATGAAAACCTAATAAGGAAGTTAGGCTTGGACAAAATCACTACAATACAAGCTAAAACGAATGGAGGCCATTAGAGGAATACAGTTGAAGTAGGAGAAGTTTTTCTAAGATTTTTTAGAAAGCGGTTTTCGCTCAATTTTCTTTGTGGTGCGTATCACCAAGACAACTCTCAGATTCAGTGATTTGCTTGAACTCAGAGGACTTAGTATCTGGTCATGCTTACAGCTATGATGTAAAGTAAAATCAAAAAGGGCGAAAGCAATGAGGCAAAATCCAGAGGAAACCAGGAACAAATATTGGAAGGAGCCCTCTTTCCCAATACAATAATACATGATGAGTTGAATTCCTCCAGCAACAAGTTTTTAAAATATGTGAAATTTTGTCTTCCAGGAAGCCCAGTACAGACTCAACACCAAAGGATGTCTGCTGGGGCTGATCATATAGACACCTTCTACCTAGCTCTACCAGAATCCAGAGTTCTAGAAGACAACCAGGTGTTCCATGTAAAGTCACGTTGCTGTGTAAACAACTGAGACAACATGAGCCAATTCTGATAACTTCTGGGACTGGTGGGAACACTTCCCAAATCCAAGTTTCCAGGTGCTCACCAAGAACCAACCTTACAAGCAGGCCTTTTGAAGTATAGCAGTCTTGGCCTAAGTATGATACCTTTTTTTTTTTTTTTAAATGCACACTCTCAAAAAAATGTTATCACAAAAAAGTCATGGAAAAAGGTCTCAGAATAATTAACTTATAGTTAAAAGATTAGAGCTATTAGAATTAGGTTACTGTTAGGTCCCTGCCCTTATGGAGCTCAGAAGTCAACCTACTCCATTAGGAGTCTAATGCTCAGCTCAGTAAGAAAGGGAGGTGAGTGAAGAAGCACATGAAGGAGGTTTGGGCTTTTCATCAGATACAGAGACCACTGTCCCCTGGGGCAGCTGTGCCTTGACAACCTTGGGAATTCTAGGTTGGAAAAGATGATTCTAGAAGATTCTAGCAAAACATCTCTAGACTCCAACAACATTCCAGAACACCAGATCAGCTTTTCTAAGACACAGTTAGGGATCTGAGGTTAAAGTTGTTAAAATAAACACCAGTCTCCCTGTTGGAAATAATGAGTCCAGTCCAAGCAGCTGTGGCAGCTTGGTGGTGAGCCATGGCTCAATTGCACTAATTAACTGGAACCTCCTTTAGGTAACCCTCCGTCTTGTGGTGGGGGCCTTCTCTTTGTGAAGGCACTCCCATTGGATTGGAGAAGTATTTCATTACCATGCCATTGTTGGCAAACTCCTCATGGAAGCCACCCATCATCTCCAGTACGTCAGCTATACCAGATCTCTGTCATTGTCTCTTCCACCAGCAGGTATTTACTGGGCAAGGAGTTACTATTTCAAAATCAGAAAATTGGCCAGATGCTACATCAATGAAGCCACTGTGCCACTGTGGACAAGAGACTTAACCTTGCTGAGTAACCATCTTTTCATGGAGTAAAGAGAAAAATGGTACTTCTCAGGGTGGTGGCCAGGTTTAAATGAAACAATGCATTCATGCCACCTGGCATGGCCCTCAACATATAGTAGGCAAGTTCAATAATAGCTCACTTGGTAGTAGAGAACACAGAGCAGTTTCTATAACTTTAGGACCAAGGACATTGAAAGTCCCAGCCTTTTCTTTTTGTTCCCTGCCTGTAATATCTTCCACAGTTGATACAAGAATGAATCTGAAGAGAGCTGTGGCTTCTATTCCATGCTCTGCACACAGAACTCACTACATACTTTAGAATATTTGATGCCAAGTGTCACCCATGTTCCTTTTTCCCATTGCAATGAGTTCAAGTTTCTTAATCTCTTTTTGTCTTTGCTAATAAAGGAAAAATACATCAGTGGATCAAGCAACAGTAAAATAAAGCCAGGTGGTTTTATTTAAATCTTAACAAAATAATAAAAACAACAGCTAAAACCCACATGATTCTCATGTACATAACTCCTGATCCCCCTCTTTAAATCTCCATTAAGGGTACATGCTCCAGGTCTCCACTGTTGGCACTGAGGTGGGGGTTTATGTGAGCGAGTTGGAGCCCTGATCTCTCCTCTGAAGTTTAGACATCAGCGTCTGGCCATTGGAATGGACATATTTTAGTGTGTCCTTTCTAGACTGAAACTGTTATGATATCTATCATGAAGGGGGTCTAGCAACCATGGGGGAATCTTCAGACGCTGCAGGAGTATTAGCAAATGGTGCAATCCTAGTGCATTTCCATTGTAGTAATTCTTTATGTAGCCTTGAGACATAGGTTAGACCCTCATGCGTGATTCTACCTAAGCATTCTTGATCACTGTTACTGTTTGGTAGGGGTTGCAGATGAGGGGAGAGCCAGGACTAAGTAGAAAGCCAAACTGATAATGTTTTGAAGTTGTATGCACACTTATCCTGGTTCTGATAAAAAAGAAGTAGCCTGGTATGAATTGTTTTGGATTCATCCTGACCCAACAGTTGTTGCTTATATGAAACTTTGTTTTTCTCCATGATTGAAAGAATGACTTCCCAAAATACTTGGAATGCACTTAAAAAAAAATAGTGATGACTCAAGGAAAAAAGTAGATTGAGAACTGGCAATGACCGTCATGTTTAATCTAACTATTTGATCTACCATCTGAGCATGTTATTTTAACCTCTTGTTATCAGGAGCTCTTCCTACCTCTTGTTTAATCATTTTTGACACGCATGTTTTTCTTAACAACCACCACAGTATATTGGTAAAATGCTTTACTGATACCAAATTGATTGGTTCTGTCCACCAACACAGCTCGGAACCATCAGATCTTAAAAGCAAAAATGGGATTAAGAGCATTTTCCCAAATCTTCTATAAAAATTTGTGCTTACGTGTACTACATATGTTTCTCCAAAACAAAACAAAACAAAACAAAAAACCTGTAAGTATCAGGAATGACTTTCTAGGCTTTGTTATCACTTGTCCCCCACCCCCCTCTTTTTTTCCTAAGACTCCAGTAAGGCAAACAAGTAAAAAACAAGTAAAAAACAAAACAAAACTTAAGTGCCTCCTACGTACTAAGTCCCCTCTAATAGCTTAACACTTAGCAATCTACTCCAGCCTCCTATACAACTAATGAGGTAGACTTATCTGTGGGACTGAGACCCAGAGAATACTTTGACATTGTTCTTCAGCTAGAAAGAATTGAAGTTAAGACTTAAAACAAGTACATCTGTTCCTAGAATCTGTGTACTTCTCTGACACTGTACTGTGTCTGTAAAAGGAAAACGAATGGCCCAACGGGGTCACCTTCCTAGCAATTGATTAAGGCCAAGTCTACGTGCTATAGTGTATGAGTGTAAAAAAATAACTTTGAAATGAGATAGAAGGGAGTCCAAATCCTACTCCAGCCAGTTTATACCCTCTCGTTCTGAGCATCCATTTTCTAGTCTAGAAGATCAGGTGAATAGCTGCTTCTGGGATAGCTCTGAAGTTTAAGTGAGCTTCCGTAGTCAAACACTAATCTAGGGCATGGAATCCAGAAGGAGCTTAGTAAACAGATGCCGTGAGTATGATGAGGTCTTCAGGTGACTGCTTCACGCCAGCTCTGGTCAGCATGGGACCTGGGTTTTAGGTAGGACTGACTGTAGTTAATCAAACTTGCAGTCTGAGGGTTGAACCACCACTCATTCTCGGTTGCCATCTGGGAGAATGGATCCAGAGCCACAGGGGCATTCATTATTTAAGATTACGATTGGCAAGTTCCTCCTAAAGGGTGTGCTCTGGAACATGTTCCTTTCTCCTTCATTTAACAATTGCTTATGAGCTTGAGTCAAAGGATTCTAATCGAATGACTTTTAAAAAAGCAGGTCTGCTGCTTCTCTCCATCCTGAGTGCATCTTCCTTTCCCACAGTCGGTAACTCGCACTTCAGTTTATTTTTCATGGTGGTGGGGGTAGGAGGTGGGGAGGCAGCACCGTGTTACTTAGCAGCGGATCTCAGAGCTGCCCTGTGCTTTAGTGTTTTGCAAGCCAGGGTTTTGTCACTTTGTCAGATAGAATCATTTTGGCATTCTCCGTTGTCAGAACCCCATGGGTCAAGTGTAGGCGTGTGCGTGCTTTATAGAGGGGTCCCCACTCCTGCCTGCTGCCTGCTCAAGGGGATGGTTGCTGCTGGTTTTGTTTAACAGACACTTCATGCTGCACATTCTCAAGTGCAAATCACCTTTTGTTTCTTTTATCCCCGGCAATAATGAAGGGCTGAACTGGAGCTTAAATAATTCTTTCAATGAATACATTAAACAGACTCTTTCATTATGGATGTTTGAGAATGAAAATAATCTGTACAAAGCCACATTTCCTTCACAAAGTTTTAAAAGAAGTGAGGGAATGCCATTGAGGGAACAATTAATGTTGTTTTTTTAGGAAAGTGGGGAGGGGGTGGATGAGATATGTTTCAAGACTTTAGAAAAGATTTCTGGTGGGAATGTTTAACAACTGAGTAAAGCATTCCCTGGGGAAAGACAGTGCCATTTGGATCTGTGTGTGTGCGGCAGTTTCTTATTACCTTCAGAGCAGTTGATGAACAGAAATGCTCCTGCTCTTGAGAGGTAAAACTTACTACAAAGACACATTTGGAGAATGATGTTTCTGTAAAGACTTGGGAAGCCACTTAACATGTCCTGATATTGTTTCTCGTTTCATGGCTGAGCATACCCAGAGCTGGCTCTTAGCCCTCTCTTTCCTGCTTCCATGCCCCTTTCATCTTTCCTACTGTTTCCTTCCTCCCTGCGTGCTTTCTCATTATTTACTTTCATTCGTAGTTGAATTAAAACTAACTCTTGCAAATGTATTCGCTTTTTAAAAGCAGAGAATTTGACAACTATATCTTTAATGCGAGAATGAAAGCAAACAGCAGTGAAACTCCTGGGAGAGTCACCCAGCAGACCTGTACCCTGATATTTACATTTAACTGATTTTTCCCAAGATACCAGGATCTTCTCTCTGTTTAAAAATGATAGAACTTTAGTAGAACTCAAGGGAGTTCAAGTCCTACTGCAGCCAGTTTATACCCTCTCGTTCTGAGCATCCATTTTCTAGTCTAGAAGATTGGGTTTATAGCTGCTTCGGGGACGTCTCTGAAGTTTAAATGAGCTTCTGTAGTCAAGGGAAGTGAGCTCTGATGCAATATGATGAAGATGTCTAGAGCTGTCAGGAGGTCAGCAGGCAGCCCCATGAAGAAGGAAACCCATAGATAGTAGAGATGTCCCAAGAAAGGCCGTAAGAGATGATGTGCAATTTAGGGAGACAATAAGGTGATTGAATTCTAGCTATTGGTTAAGTAGAACCTGATCATTCTAGCAAAAAAACAGGTGAAACAATTCTCAGTAGTATTTCTGCATTATAAGTGGGCTGTTGAAGATGGAAAAGACTGCAAAAGTCAAAAGAAAATAACCATCAAGGTGTAATGGTGACAGGAGCATAGAACCAGGTCTGTGTTGTTCACAGTCACTGCCACCATTATTTTCAATTTTTGAGACCATGTTGTGAGCAGCTTTAGTAAATTATGACATGTACTGGCTCACATCAATGACTCCTAGCACTGCATAGTCTCAAAGCAAGTTCAGTCATGTTAACTTTATTATTAATCTGTTAATAGCTTCTGTCACCCATAATGATCCATTCAACCTACTGATATTGAAATTGCATGATTATCAGACTGAAATAGTTGGATGTTCCATAAGCAACAAAATGAACCCAGACACAGACCTTATAACCTCACAAAAATTAAATTAAAAATGGGTCATAGTCCTAAGTGTAAAATGCAAAACCGTAAAACTTCTTAGACTAAAACATGCAAAGAAATATATGTGGCTTTCTGTTTGGTGATGAGTTTTTAGATACAACATGAAAAGTATGAGCCCTGAAAGAGAAAATTGATAAGCTGGATTTTGTTATAATTAAAAGTTTATGCTCTGCAAAATACACTGTTAAGAGAATAAAGGAAAAAAAATCTCACATATCAGATAAAGAATTTTTATCAAATATATATAAAGAACACTTAACACTTAGAAAACAAGTAAATGATTAAAATTCTAACAGACTTCACCAAAAAAGATTTATAGATGCAAGTAAACATAAAAAATGTTCAAACTTCAGGAAATGTGAATTAAAACTGATGAAGTACTACCGCATCTGTTAGAATAACTAAAATCCAAAAACTTGATAATAGCAGTTGCTTAGGCAGATGAAGGACAATAGGAATTCCCCTGCAATCTGTTGGGAAAGCATATGATTACTCTGAAAGATCTTTGGAAGTTTCTTACAATGCTAAAGAGAGTATTACCATATGACCCAACAATCATGCTCCTAGGTTTTTACCCAAAGAATCTAAAAATTTATGTCCACACAAAAAACTTATAGGTGAATCTTAATAGCAGGTTTACTCATAATCATCATAAACTGAAAGCAACCACTATATCCTTCAGGAGGTGAATGGAATACTATTCAGCAGTAAAACTAATGAACTACCATACTATACAAAAAAACAATAGTGAATTGTGAATACATTTGGTTGAATGAAATAAGTCAATATTAAAAGACTAAATACTGTATGATTCCAATTTTATGACATTCTGGAAAAGGCAACTCTATAAAGATGCTAGACAGAACTGGTTGCCAGTGTCTCGGAGGAGGGAAGAGGACAGAATAGGTGAAGCACAGAGATAATTTAGGGTGGTGTATTCTACATGTACTATATGATGAATACATTCCACTAAGAACAATTTTGGGGGCTCATGTTTTCTGAAAAGCATGTTCTCAACAAAATGCATTGACATTTTCGTTTTTAGCGAGCATGGAAAATTATCCTTAAAAAAAAGATTCATGAATATAGTAGACTTTATTTTTATCTCTGTCTACCAATATATTATCAAAGACAATTTTTATTGATGTATTCTATATTAGATATGCAAAACAAAAAATGTATGGCATCTTTTTTATGGTGAGGTAGTACAAATAAGAAAATTTATTCCGTTCCATATTTTTAAATGGTTAACACCTTCTATTCCCTCTCCTTTAAGATTCTAATTCTTTGCAAGAAGGGATTTTATCTTTGATTGATTTACATTTTCTAGCACAGTGTTTTGTGTTTCTGTTTTTTTTATGAATTTAAGTGCTCAGGAATACATAAGTGTGATTAATTTCTAAGCAAACACAATCCTCGATGAAATTTCAACTCTCTTGCCAGCAAAGTATGTAACCTCTCTGAAGGTGTCAGCTATAAAATAAAAATAATAATAAATATATGAAAATTTTAAAAAGGTTCTAACTACAGAACACCTAGATCAATGCCTAATATCAGTTAAGAATGCAATAGATGATTTTGAAGGAAGTAATAGCTACAGATTGATTAAAAATATGCAAAGTTTTTCAATTAATCAGAGAAAAAGTGCTTGTTAACCAGAACAAGAATGATGGTATGTGGTATGGTGAGTAGGTGGGATGACTCATCTTTCAATACCTATTGGGCACAGTCTTGATTTCTGTCAACCCAATTATCACTTGAAGATAGAGTTGTGACTTGTCAGTCTGCATTGTTATCGAACGGGGAGGATGGGAATTCTCTCTTGTTCTTTCTATCACCTACTGACACCAGTGAAGGGCTCCAAGAAGTCAATATGCTCAACCTTTTAAAGGTCTCATTTTCACAACCATTCAGCAAGTGAAACAGGACCTGAAGAGCCTTGCACAGAGTAGAAACTCTGTTATTTATTGAGCCTTCCTTTAGATTATTAAAAAAAAAAAAAAAAAAAAAAAAGACAAGATGAACAAATGTTATTTAGAGACCATTCCATAAATTGATTGCTCTCCAGGGATACATATTAGCTGGCTTGGAAATGAACATGAGTGGTTTGTAATTCTCAAGACACCTGTCATTATCCTTTGAGAGCACACTCCATTTCACTCTTTTCAACTGACCCAAGCCATGGAGCTTGTATCTCCATATGGAAAACACTAAATTCTTTTCCCATTTTGGTGCTTAATTACAACTACTCCATAGGAAAATGCAAATGAAAATCAATGAGGAAGTACTACACACCTACGAACCATGGTTACATACTGTTCTTTTTCCTACTAGATTGTAAGATCATGTATGTTGAGACCAGATTTCTTTTTCTGTCCAACAGCTAGCATTGCTCAACAAAATAATAGAAGCTAAGAAAATATTTGTTGAATAATAATGTGCGCCAAAGCTACTTTATCAAGTCATTAGAAGGCTTAAAAACCTTAGGGATGTGATAATACATTGACAACAGAGAAACTGACAAACTTTGAGTTTAAAATGGATAATATTGGAAGTGAAGGGAGTGAGATTTTCAAAACTGAAAAGAAAGAAAGTTCACTTTTTTCATATCTATATGGTATAAATAAGTGGAACATTCTGCTTTCAGTTTGTATTTTTAAAAAATGTTTACTTAACATTTTTGCATCTAGTTCACTGATAGACTATTCCCCTCAACTCCCAAAAATAACAAAGTGCAGAAATTTATTTGGTAACTATAAAGTAGAAATGTCTCTTACAGTCAAGATCAAATACAAGAGTATAATCAAATAGGAATCTGTAAAAATATAATTAAGATTTGTAAAATTTATGAAGAGTGAACAAAATGTTGGAATCCCTGAGTTCTGTCTAGGAAAGAAAGGGAGGAGCAAATCAATCCCTAGGGTATTGATAACAGCTGATGATTAGGGTTTTGAGGCATTTGGCTGCAAAAATTAGTAAGCAGGACATTCAAATGACTCATTAACTAATCCTTCATTATCCATTTTGTAATGGGTGATACATTTGACATATTAATATACTTGGGGGCACATTAAATGAAAGCATTTGGTGAAGCAATCTGAGAAACATGAAAATATTTTTATTAGTGTTATATTTGCCTAAATTTCAGTTGATTAAATATGAGATGAGATCTAACTCTTATTTATGATATGCCCTTATAGATGTTTTTCTCATCTGCCATTTTAGTGTTTTAATCTGTAAAGAGAAAAATCTTCTATACTTACCACATTGAGGCTTTTGCCTTATGGTTATTAGTCAACATGTTATCCACTAGAAAGTGTTTAAGGAGCAATGAGAATTTTAATTTTATGCTGTAGAGCAAAATATGTTTTTTTTTTCCCCTATTAGTAGAATGTTCCTTAAATGTTATGATTTGGTAGGTTATTTTTTCGATAGAGGAATGCTCAATTTTTTTTCCATGTAAATTAATGGTAATTGCATCCCCAAACCCCTCCAAATTACCCAAAATTACCACCAAATGATATCAAATAAGAACATTCTACTTTCAGATAACAGGGGGAAAGCTGGAGATTGAGTACTGATTTGACCAAACTATGGAGACTAACTCCTCTGGGGAAGGATACTCTGCTAGGGGTAGGAGCCTGGAGTTGAACCAGACTCTTCTTTCAAGTCTGGTGGGATGAGAAACTTGCCAACTTGGAGTTGAGCTGAGTAGGCATTAATCACTAGACTTCTAAAGGTGGATGTGCAAACAGATGTAACTGATAGTGTATAGGCCAAAAGAAGCAGGTGACTACTGTGTATTTGGAAAGCCACAGCCATTTAGGGATTTTGTAGAATGAAGAGTGAAAAAGGAAAGGGTTGGAGAAGAAACTTCAGTGGTAAGCAAAGGATGAATGAAGAAACTCTGGGGGCCTTTAGAAGGAGGTTGGATTGTATTGGTAGAATCTTGCTACTGAAAGTTGAGTGGCTGGAACACAGCTTTGGCATTAGCATCATCGGGAAGGGTGTTAGAAATGCAGAATCCCAAACTCCAACACAGACCTCCTTTATCAATCTGTGTTATAATGAGACCCTCCACCCAACTGATTCACATGTACATTAAAAATTTGTATTTAGAAGGAATGGAATTGTTGAAACATATATTTCCAGGGAGAGAAATGACTGGAACTCTTTTTAGAAAGCTCAGTCCACAGTAATGTGGGGGTTGGACTGAAGAAGGGATAAGGTTGGAAACAGATTATTGTGAAGAGTGCTGTGGTAGTATAGGGAAGAACTGATCAGCCTAGAGAGGGAGAGCTCAAGTGGGAAAGACATTCAGGAGGCAGCAGTGTCAGCATTTGGCAGTTTAATGTGGAGGGGAAAAAATTCTAGTCAGACTTGCAGGTTTCTGGTTGGGGACCCATGGGAAGATATAGTGCCAGTAGAGACACAGTATGCAGGAGGTGGAGTCTATTTGGAAGAGATGGATGAGATGATGAACTGTTCTGAAAATATTCAGTCTTAGGCACCTGTGGGGTACTTGAATAGAGATGCTCCATAGGTCACTGAGTATATCTCTCTGGAGCTTTGGCTTAGGAGACATATATTTGAAAGTGGTCATCAGTGCTATCTAAGCCCATAGTCATGGAAAAGATTTCAGGAATTTCCAGATTTTCAGAAATAACTTGTAGAATAAAACACAAGTGGTGTAAGGATAGAGCGCCAGAGAGCATCAGCATTTAAGGTATTGGGAGATGAACGCCCTACCATGGGGAAGATTGAGGAAACCCTGAGGTATATGGTGACATGGGAAGGAAAGCAAAGATAGTTTCAATAAGATAGTGACTAAACAGATCCTGATTCATGGGTATAAGATGAAGACTGAAAAGGGCCTATTAGATTTGTTACCTAGAAGTCATTGACTTTAATCAGGAATTTCAGTTGGATGATGATATAAAACATCAGCGTTGCTGTTTGCCAAGCTTGTAGAGGAAGAGTCTCTGTCTCTGTCTTTTTCTCCTCTCTCTCTCTCTCTCTCTCTCTCTCTCTCTCTCTCTCTCTCTCTCTCTCTCTCTCTCTCTCTCTCTCTCTCACACACACACACACACACACACACACACACACAGTGAGGAACACAGGGAGAAAAGAGTCAATTAAAGGTAAATGACAATATGCTAGGGATGTGGGATGACAGAATAATAACGAAACGAACAATTTCCCTATTGGGAACTTCAGTGGATGAAATTCAGATCAGGTGAAGGAGTTTTTCCTTACTCAGAAGGAAAAACACACTAATATGCGGGACCAGGTTACCAGGGGCATATAATTTTTAGAAGGCAGTCTTTCATATTCACATCTAGGGGTCTTATTTTGTAGGTAAAATAGGAGGCATGAGATTCACATAGGAGAGAAAGCAGCTGTAGGAAAGGGAGCCCTAGAGGAGAATGAAGGAGAAAGCTAACCAGGAATGTGAGGATGGGTTGGGGGAATGGAGTGGTTGGGGCATTTAAAATCACTCAGCTTATATTCTTTGAGTCTAAAAGATGTATTGTGGGAGTTTCTGCATTATCTAGTCCATTTATTTAATGAAGAAACAGATTCAAGTATGCTGAATCTCATTTGTGATCACATCATTTGTGAATTGAGGCATGGTCAAGGAGGCCATTATTTAGATGCCTAAGAACCGGAAAGTGCTCAAAGATGGCAAAAACAAAGACCTTTTCATGACCGTTGTGTAGGGGAAGTAAATGTCTCCACTAATTGTTGAATTTTCTGTCTGTATTTTAGAGGAAGTGGGGCATGACAGTGGAAATAATAGCATTATTTTAGCTAATTAGTCCACAAATTTGCAGACTTAATTAGACTCAGGTTCATCTAAATTCTTTCTTAATTCCTGTGTGATTACTTAAGAGTACCAGAGTGTTTGTTACCTGTAAGTAGCTAGCTCCATGCCCCAAACACCGTATTTAATTTCTTGAAATATCTGTTTTTTCAAGATAAGTTATTGCTGAAGTTCATGTCCATGAAGTTAGATGTACTGACTTTATTTTCATTCAACTGAACAAATATTATGCACATATTAAGTTGAAGCTATTGTTCTTGGCCTTCTAGGATGATCGATAGGTCAGGGTCTCTAACCTTAATATCTTTACAGACTAGTAGGGGAAGTAAGACAAGTTCCCAAACAACCACAAGAGAGATGAAAATGCATGCCATTAGAGAAGTACTGTATGTTGTACTTTCTTTGTTTAAAAATGAGGTACCAGGATTCATATCTCAATAAATTATGACATGTATCGCTTACATACCCTCCCCAATCCTGTTTATATTGGAATGTCCACATATTTTTCTAGCCAAATGAGTCAGTCAAGATGAAAATATCAATTTGACTGGACATAGTCTGCTAGTTCATACTGTCAAAAAAACCCAAAAAAACAAAAGCCCATCTCCCTAGTCGTAAAAACGTGTAGAATTTGCCACATCACTTTTCATTATGTTAGCCCATGTAATCATTACAATAACTGCAAAGTAAGTAATATTGTTCTCCCACATTTACACATGAAAAGACCTGACTCTATTTAAATAACTTATGCAAATCTTATAGCATGGACGTGAAGAGCTAAGCATCACAGCTAGGAGAGCAGTACTTACACAGATTCAGTGCAGTAGAAGGTATAGGTGCTTAGACTAGACTTAATGTATAGAAGCAGCAGCATTAAGGATTGATAGCATTTCAGTGTGAGAAGATGGAGGGAGAGCATTCCAGGCAGAGAACATATTCAATGTATGGATAAAGGATATGCAATTAAGAGACATGATTCTGTGTATGGGTTTGGGAATCATCTGTCCAGAAGAGATGACTGACTTCTTCAGAGCTAGAATCCCAGGACAAGAAATGAAGAGTGACAAGAAATGATGCCCATGGACAGCACCTTGGGGTCACCAACAGTTAGTGGGTGGGAGATATAGAAAGAGCCACCATGTGAGAATCCACAGGAATAGTGAGAGTTAAGATCTTTCCAATTATTATAGAAACCAAGGAGAGACTTTCAAGGAGGAACTTGATGACTGAGCACAGGAAGGTGAAAGATGAATCTTGGTGAGTTTAGAGAATGCAGAGCAGTGCAGGCAGAAGTTAGGACATGAGGGATAAGCGGGCAGGAAAGAAAAAAAGATTGGGACAGATATGAGGAAGGACTAAGACAAGTAAGTTGCCTCTTTCTCAGAAGCAGCATTTCAAGGACTTGACGACAGCTCTCAAATTGTCTCATTTTGTTTGGTCAGGCACAATGCCCTTGATTAGTTCAGCTGATTGTCATATGCTCACCAGACAGTCAGTTGTCAGTTGTCCTTCTTAAAATTTAGAATCTGGAAATTAACACTCTACACTGTGTTCATGGTCTGCTGAACATGAACTAGATGAAAGCTATCATATGTTTTGCTATTTTTAGTAGCAGCTTCCATTCAAATTAGCCACATTTCACAGTTGATTCATTGAACTTGCAGTCAGTTAAGATTCCTCGTCATTCACAGTTTGTACTTGCCAACTATTTAGGGAGACAACCCAAACAAGGGAGAGGGACCCGGGAGCCACAGGGTGGAGGGGGCGCGGGACTGGCATTTGGAATTCTACATTTTAGTCTGGACTTTGACATTTATTAAATATATGCTCTTGGGAAGGTCAGTCTGCTTCTCTCTGGGCTTCATTTGTAAGCCTCTTCTAGCTCTAAAGTTTTGAAATTAATAACTGATAAAAAAAAGTTTTCATTAATTTGCTGCTCAGATATTTATAGAACTCAACCCTGTGCCAGGCACTGGGTTAGGGAGTTAGAATATAGTGATGAACAAGAAAGAGTTGGTTCTGATCTATGGGCTTAAATTCTTAGGCTACAGTGTGAGGCTGGAAGTCACTTAGTTAAATGCAGGAAGAATGGGTAAAGAGCAAAGACTCAGATTATTCTCTCAAATCATTATCTGCCAAAAAGAGTATGAAAAGGCCTTGAAGACTTTCAGAATTCAGAATGAAAAACAAAGTCTCTACATCTGGAATTATACCAAGAAATAATCATTTTATATCATTTCATAGTTATCAAAAGTATGTGTGGAGTAGCATTGTGAATAAGAGAATAGAAGACTATGATTCTAAACCATATACCAGGGACCTAGTATTTAAAGGAACTACAATCACTCACATTGAGGAAGAAAATGTTAATAACCACACCATCCATGATATGACAGTATCATTGCTTGGCTTTGATGTTACCTGCCCTAAGCATAAAATTAATGACATATACAAGAGAATTCTAGCAGCAGGTAATCTTGAAATTTATAGCATATTTTACAAAATCAGAGGGCCCTAAAAGCTTATTGTTTTCCTCATGGAGTGTCAAGTGGAGACCAATGCCTATGATAATCTTAAAATTAATTTTTTTCAAAATATATGGACCCAATTGGACTAGATGTCTAGGCTGGTTTAGTCCCATATTTGGTTACTTGGTGGGGACAACTTAGAAGGCTGAACTCAGCTGGGATACCAGACTATTTGAGCTGCTCTCTAAATAGTCGTGACCTCTCCACTTATTACTTAACTGAGTGCCTGGACTTCATACTTGGTGACCCAGGACTCCTGAAAACACAACATGGAACTGCCAGGTCTTAACACTTAGGCCCCAAACTCTGTGGTGTTATTTCCTTTATCTATTGATTTAATCATATCAGAGGCCTAATCCAGATTCAGTGTGACATTAGTACCAGGAGGCACGGTTGAATGGAGTATTTTTTGGAGAATAATTACTATTCTTGGTCACGAGAAATAACAAAAATGGACACCTGCATCAAGAACTAGACCCAGTTGAATTTGAACTGGCCCCTCATTTTCTATAAGTAGGAAAGAAATTGTGAAAAAGTATTTAAATACCAACTTTCTATTATAGTGCACACCCAAAGGCAGACTTGAAATGCACAGTAAAAGATTATTTTTAATTATCATAGCATGGAAGAAAGGTAGGGTAATATGTGTATAAAGATGCATGCATATATATAGGTATAATGTATATATATATATGTATATACACATAGATTTACACATACACACACAGAAACAAGCACATGTGTGTGTGTTTGCATAATTGGTGGTCCTCTCCAGGCTATTCCAGTCAGTGATTTATAAATGATTCACATTAATATCAGCAACATGTGTGATAGTCAGCTTTTGCCCTACCTTTCATTAAAGGCTTTTCAGATCCTTTCAAGCCTCTTTTCTCCTTCAGGCTGCTTCTGTGACTTGTACCTATGAACAGGTGCTGTTAAGTACCCTACATAGGTCACTAGCTCCAGCCATTACGGTGACATTCACTGCTAAGGCCTCTGGGAAGCTGGGCGGAAGTACAGTGGTCACAGTTAATCCACTTCCTGCCACAACCCCCTGCCCCCTTTCTCTTAATATTTCTGTCCCCTCTGCAGGTACCACTAGTCTCCCGTGGTGTGACCACTGTCATTTCTGGATTCTAATACTGGTCTGTGTCACTGATGTTCCAAGACTTGAGAAGGCATGTCTTCCTACTGGTTGAAATGGGAAAGTATCTTTCATGTTCTGTAAATGGGGTTTTTAGCACCACACCATTTCATTTTTTGCTTAAAGGCTTCCTTCTCTGAGTAATATTATACTGAGTCTAGTTTGGGATAAATTTTCTCCAAGAGGCTTCTCTATCCTTCATGCAAATAGGACGGACCTATCCTCTATCAAACCTAGGTCTCGCCATTTAGGGGTCACAGTGAGATTTTTGCTATTCACATGTACACACTTACATATGCATGCACAGACACACACAGACTTGTGCCTGTAAAGTACTTTTTTTTCCATGCAAAGATCAAGCTTCTTTAAAGATATTAATATAAAAGAATAACAAAATGATAGACAAATATATTTAGCATTCCACTTATCTTTCTCCAAGAATTGTATGGGCTAAATTTTAGTAATATCTTGGGAGCTGAGAGACCAGAAAGCTTTGAAGAACCAGCTTCTATCCCTGTGAAGTACATTGGGAATGACAGAAACGGGGAATGAGGAAAGACTGGATATTTAAGAACGCTTGCTATGTATTAAGTATAAGGGGCCTCATTTCTTGGGCATTTTCTTAAAATACTGACCAAATGTACGAAATTCTCTAAATTACATTTGCAATTTAAATACTGATAGATATTTCTCACAACTTTTGTTTACATTCTCTAGAAACTGGGTTTGGGGAAGAAGATGTGGTGAACTCACATATATCTGAGTAACTACTGGTATTATTAAAGCACTCTCTATGAATTATGTTTTGAATAATTTTCGAAGGGGGAATCAGTGTGCTTGGGTGCAAACAAACCTATTTTTAATTTGAATTATTGGCCCATGTTGGTGTAAAACTTCTAGCCAAACACAAGAGAAATTTTCAGAGTTTACGAAATGATAAAAGTTAAATTTCCCACAAATGATTTAACTTATTACCTTAACTCTTTTGAATGTACTTAAAATCATTGAGCTAACTGAATGCAGTGAGTAGCTGATGTACATCTGCATTTCATCTTCATGCATCTAGAACAGGGGTCAGCTTGGAGCCAGGGTAGATAGTCTGAGTGAGAATCAGAGGCATAATCAGAGCTGTCTCTCTTTTACCAGCTCTAATCACTGTGTCCCAATACTGTAGAGAATTAACTGATACTTGAATCAGAAAGAGTAGAAAGAGCCTTAAGAGTGTCCCCACCCTGGTTTGACATCATGAAGACTGGGTGATCGGTTTAGATAAGGGTGATGAGTTGGAAACACTGGGTCTAGTTCGGTAGTACTTAGGGCAAAAGAAGAAAAGTTGTGTAAGTTTAGGTTCTTACCCAAAGCAAATGCCTTGGCAGGATTTGAAATGCAAGAGATTTATTGGGGAGAAAGGTGAGGGAGGCAGAGGAGGGCAGAGAGCCACTGCTGACGACAAGGGGCTGATCCTGATGCAGAGTGAAAACAGAAAGTGCTAAGAAAGTTCTCACCTTCTAATGGGGATTCTTTGAGCAGAAACCACCCACCAGAGGACTCTGTATCCCTCAGGAAAGGACTTGCTTTAATATCTCTGTTGTGTTCAGTCATTAACTGGGAGCACCCCATGGGTAACAAGAAGTAGATCCAAGTATATCTGGGTCCTCCATTGATAGAGCTCTTTTTAGTAGGACCTCTGGGTGGCCCATCTTTATGGCCCCCAAAGGAGCTAATGTAAACTAAGCATGGGTGAAAGATGCTCCTGCCAGATTTTCATATTGATCCAGAATATGAGTGGTACCCTAACTTAATCTTAGCTAAATGACTCAACGGAAAAAGCCTAAATACTAATGTTGATTTATATAAACATTTGCCAAGTAAACAATAAAAAGTTGGATTTCTACCACTACTTGTGCACATGACATCTTTATTATCTTCCACTTTTTTTTTTTTCTTGAAATTCTTCTCTATCTGCTCAACTCTCTTCCTTAATTGTTAGCATTAATGACATTTTTGTTTTTCATGTAAGATTTAAAGCATACACACAAACACAGGAGTGGCAAAAAGACGGATATGTGTTTCTCTTTATCATTAGAAGACCCGATAACAGTGTGCCCCTTCACCTGGAGAGAGCACAGAGAACTCCCTGTCAGTTCTTTGGTTGTCTAAGAGTAGCTTGATTGCAATTCTTGTCAGCTTTCTGAAGCTGAGTGTCTTTTGAATTATGGAAACTGTACTTTGTATCCCTCTTGATAGGAAGAGGGTAAAATGTGTCAAAATATTGAAGAGAATTGGCTATATATTTGGGAAAGTTTCTACCTTTGAGATATTTGACCTTTTCCAGTTTATGTGCTTAGAAAGATGTCTGTAAATGCTCATTTTTCCTCTGCCCTCTGTGTAGGAAGGCCATTTATGTTCTCCATCTAAAAAGACAGGAACTAGGAGAAGATGCTCTCTAACGTTCTAACACTTTCATTTAGTGCTGATGTTTATAAGAAGTTATGGAAATGCCACAGCTTACCTATAGATAAAGCCCACATTATACACCATGTATACCCTCTGAGGGAATTCCTTTTGTTATGTTTTTCTTTCTTTCTTTTTTACTATCTGATGCTCCGAGGGTGAAATTTCTTCACATATTTTTATTTACTTTCTTTTTTCTTTTGCTTGATTTAAAGAAAAATCCTTATCTTGTCAAGGGAGATGTATATCTTAAAGATAAAGTAGATATTTCTAAAACATAAACCCCCCCACACACCATAAAAATTATTTTGCTAGAGTAATGGAGTTTCTTTTCATTGACATTCTGGGACACATCTTTAAATTCAACGACATCTGGTCACCTTGCCTCAAACCATGTTATAGCTGTTTCTCGAAATCAGACCTGAACTAAGCAGGAACATCTGTAGCAAGAATTATGAGGCCCAGCTGAGCAGTTTGGAGCAGTATGTTCCATCTCACTTCTCTCTGCTTAACCTTTTAGCAATTATCTTCACAATCCTTAGAAATGGTAATTAAAGTTGGTAGAAGAACAAAGAGAATACCGAAATGTTTTTAACTCCAAACACCAGGTATATAAATGTCAGTGGCTTAAATATGGTCCTAAGAAATGTTTTTATTAACTCCCCCCCACTGATCTTCTTGGGGATATTTAGCCTTACCTTCAGGGAGTATAATGCTGCTAATCAGCTCACATAGTTGGCAACAATTAGCTGGGGACACCTGAAGCAATTTCAAGAATCTTCATTTTCCCATACAAGCCTATGCCAGCATTAGGTATGGATAGGTATACATGGCACATATAGTCACCCACCAACACAAACACCAAATACATTTTGGAAGATAAGTAGATAAGTTGACCCTTTCAAGACTGAAAGCATTTATTCAGTGACACTGCCTCTCTGGTCTCTCCATGAATTTGTGAAGATGTCAGGAGTCCCTGATTCCCATGCATAATAAACTGACTGAGCCTCTTCTGATTGGTGGCTGTGAGTTTGGAGACATAAATATTATTACCTTAATACTTATGCTCACAGACCTCTGTAATACTTGTCCTTCTGCATTATCATGAGTAAAGTTCTTTAGTAAGACTATATACATTTAATTTTTCCTATTTATTACAACTAACTGATTTGTTGCTCACTTATTTCATGATCTCATTGCATCTCAGTATTCTAACCAGAAAACATTGTTGGGATTAATGGAAAGGGGACCACTTAAAGTAGATGGGATTTGTTTTTTTAATAGCATTTGATTCCATTAGAATAGGTCTACCAGGAATGAGACTGTCAAATAATTCCCTTTAAGAATCAAGGACCTTTCTTTATTACCAAGTAGAACTTACTAGTATCAGGCAAATACAATTTCTACCAAATGTCAACGTTTAATAAAGTTAAAAAAGATCTTTTTTAAAGTTTATAATCTGCTTCTTAGAAAACATAGATATTTTCCTGAATTTTGTAGGGAACTATTTACATTTCGTGCTTTGTACATCAATATTTTAAGGGCTAGTGAGAGGGTAGTCATTCTTTGAATTGATTTCCTTCAAACCAGAAGTTACCTATAATTTCACAATGATACTCGATTTTTTACTTCCTTCCCTTGATCATGTTGATTTTTAGGATCAAGTGGTAATGATATTGGGTGGTAGGGCTTTATCTGGACTCTTTGGATGCATGTAAGTTCTCACCATTTCCCTGTTACTTAAGAATGATTCTCAGAACTAGCGATAGAGATATTTTGGCTCCAGGAAAATTTTATTCAGTTATTTATTCAATAAACTTTTGAATGTTCCTTATGCCAAAAACTCATAACCCTGATACCAGTCATTTTATGATACACTGATATTTGACTCTAGGTGTGTATTCACATAACACAGTGGACAGTGACTTAAGTGTCTCACATTATTGTTCTAATGTGATGAGAATTTATAGCTTCCCTATCTTAGTTCTGTAAACTGTTAACCAAAAAATGGACATAAACATACTTTGTAAAATCCTTTTAGTAGTGGAGGAAAAAAAAATAACAGTGTGGTTTTCAGTGCTACATTTTTAAAGTAATAATGAAAGCCAATCCTACCCAGGAGACATAAGCTTGGCTCCATTTCAGTTTTCACAGAAAAGTTAAATGAAGAAAGAATAGTAAACTGACAATTTGAGGGCATGTTTGATTTTTAAACTTCTGTTATTTCTACAGCTCTTGCTTCCAACCTAGAAGTAAATGACCCCATCTCAGAGTCTCAGAGTTCTAACATTATAATTGGTTGAAAACTCCAGCCATAAACCACTTCCATCTTCAGCATTATAATCCTATTAAAATTATGACTATTAATGATGGTAAAGTTTCCAAAATGAGAACCAGTTGCTTTGTATTTTAAATGTCTAAATTCTAGTTTCAACTTGAAGCAAATTTGTAAGAAATTAGAAAATCTAAGAATTTTTATCATCTTACTCCATATTGTGAGCAGACAATCAGAGTACTAAGCAGTATTCTCTGGGCCACTGATAGGTCAGGTAGAGGAACATTGGTACCAGGTTATGTTAGGAGTAACTGAAGGAGAAGACGAAAGTATATCATAGACATAGTTTGATTTTCTGACTGCATCCCAAAGCCAAATACAAAAGCTGTTATTATTCAGTGACTTAGGATTTGTTTTAGTTTTAAACCACTGTTTCCCTCCTTTTCCCTCTAGTGGGATAGAGAATAGAGAGTTATTAAAATACTCCCTCGTTTCCTGTATTTACCTACGTACCTCTCTAAAACCTCTGTATAGTTGAACGCTCAGCCCCATTAGAGAAAACATATACCACAACAATAAATCACTTCCATGCCTTTCTGCCTATAGCGTGATTCTATTCTGGAGCTGGTATTTCTGCATTCCTGGGTTCTCTAAGGAGTGCTTTGGCATGACAATCAGAAAGAGGAGTTACTGTTTGAAGCAGGAAATCATAATGCAATTGGAGAAGCAATTTTCATCAGAGGGTACGAACTCTAACACATGGCTGCCTTTGTTCTTCCTGGGGAGCAATGCTTAAGAGTCTAGAAATCTCATAGAAATACCCAAGTATCCAGTAATGATTACTTGTTCCTCACTGTTCCTGTAGGTGAATAACTAGATTTGAATCCAGTAGAAATTTGATGTTTTAAGTGACACCTCTGTGTTCTCTAATCCTAACATAGCCACTGGTCATATACAAGTTTCCTCCTTTTCTTACATTTCTGTTTTTCCATCTGCAAAACTAACACCATGGAACTATAAAATACCAGGGAGTGCTGGTTTTGATGCATTTTTATTATATGCTAACTACCTTACAATTGCAATGGGAGTTTTGACATATCAAATGTAAAATAACCACATTTCCCAAACCAAAAGAGAGGAAACCTGTACAAATATGAGAAGCAGAATTTTTTAAATATGAGTTATGGAAATTTTCAAGTTTAAGTTAATATTTAGATGAATTCAGAGACTAGGAATGGAGAATTCATTGAGCTATGGTCTCTTTTATTCAAGGAACTAATTGTCTATAATAAGGTGAATTGAATGCCGTTATAAATTTTCATAGGAAACTAATAAAAGGAAACCTAAAGTGATGAAATTCAGTATGTTTGGTTTATTCTTATTAATATTTTATGTTGGCTTACATGGGCCATTAATGTTACAGTGCTCCCAAGGGTTTCTATTTCAGGTCTATCTTCTCATTCTCCATGCTTTCTCTTGGCAAGCTCATTCATTCCAAGTATCATCTACTCTCCATTTGATGCCACCACTTACACAGCATCTCCAGATCAGTCTTTCCTGTGTACAAATCTCAGCTTTCTTTGCCCACGGCACCTTAGACCCCACTTCTCTGGAACCAAATTTTCATCAATCCATATGCATGCTCTTTGTCTTGTATTTCCTGTTGTGTCGAATGTGCTGCTATCCACTCTGCAACTCTGCTCAAATCTAGGCAAAACATTTCATGTAACCTGAGGCTTATCCCCTACATTCAGTTGGTCACCACATCTGATGATTCTTTCCTGCCCTACTCACCCCTTGGGTCTTCATAAGTTTTTACATGAATAATTGCAATAATCTGAAAGCCAGTCACCTCTTTTCCAGTCTTATCTCCTTCAGAACCACCTGGATACTCGTCTGAATTTGCAAGTCCAAGCAAGACTCTAGCTACTTAAGTGTTTCAGTGATCATAATTCATACCTAGCCCCTGCCCATTGTACAAATTTGTAAAACTCTATACAGATTCCATCACTTGCTTTCATATATCCCACACTCCTGCTATAAGAGACTACTTAAGTCACACCAAACAAAACAAGATGTCTCAAACCTTCATGACTTTGCTCAGGCTGTTTGGTCTTTCTGAAATAAGAATCTGTCCTTCCCTACTCTCATTTCCTTTATCTTACTGGAAAATTCTCACTCTTCTTTTACACCCATTTTGAAGTCTTTCCTAACCCTTCTGTGAAGTGGTCATCACCTTTTCTCAGTATTTTCGTGGTCTCACTGGTTCAAACACAGTAGACTATTATTTCTTGATCATGTTACAGTATTAGTAAATGAATTTGTCGCGGGGTCAACTTCTTACATGTAGTCATTCAGAGAGCCAGACTAATGGCACCTCTGCCACTCTTAACAATTGACTCTATATGAATAGAGATTTTCTGAGGCTTGTCTCCATACCAAACAAGCCTGAGGACGAAAACAGCTGGAAGAGGCAATATGGGAGATTTCCATTGATTAGGAATGGTAGTATTACCCATTACTTCTGCTAGGTAAAACAATTTATACCACTATAATTACAAAGAAGGCTTAGAAATGTAGATTAGATGTATACCAATGATGTTGAGAAGATGGTGGCTTTTGCTGAGTTAACATCTAGTAGTCTCTGTACCATTAGAATGACCCTGCTCTTCTTTAAAGGAAGAAATGTGTTCTGTAGGAAAGTTCCTGGAACTTAGTAGAACTCGAGTAAATTTATATGCATATGAATCAATGAAAGAAAAAGTCAAATTACTATGGTGTACTTAAGCTATAATTTTGGAAATCACCTGAAATAGAAGTAAAAGATTTACATCTTTATGTATCATGGTATCTCTTAATTATAGCAGTGTTTATAAAGCACATAAAATATAATTATTATCCATGGTTGATTAATACAGATGTTCAAAACTAATATTGACAACATTAATTTGGATATTTTAAATTGTCTAATTGATAATAGTATTCATGGATAGAAATTAAATTAGAAACAGATATACCTAAAATCTCTAGAAGGGAAAATAGTTATAATTACATTCGTCATTCATTTAACTTGCATATTCTTATCTTTTCTGAGGGTTAAATTGAATTTTAGTTTAATTAAGACCGTCTGCCTTGGTATCACATCAAATCATTTGATAAGGTGAGCATCTTTGTTGTTCGAATTGTATCTTATAAAATGTCAACACGCTGGAGAAATAAAAATAGGCAAGAAACTCAAACTAATACATAATTATGATTGCAAGTTGAAGTATAAACCAAAAGAACAAAATGCTGATTATCCTTCCTTGTTGTGGCTATTGGTATTTAGCCATTATATTTGACATCACACTGACTTTTTGAGAGATATTTGAGTCATTTTCGTCTATTTTTTAATCAGCATAACAAAAGAAACACGTTTCTACAGGCACAAAAGTTCTCACCAAAAAGCACCAAAGTGATTAGTATTCTCTTCAGAGTTTAACTTTTAAGACCTCTAGTATTGAATGAATAAATGTGGTCACCATTTTGAATACTAGAGTTAGAATTCAATAATAATCTTGAACTTTTAGAGAAAGGATTCTTAAAATGTGAGATTCACTAGCAACCATACATTAGTCCTTTTGAAAACATTAATGATACAACACCTAATTCTTGGTCAATTTAAACTTGATTCTTGATATTTTTCAGAAAGAGAACTGTACAAGTGCAGCTAGGAACTTGAATAGCTGTGAATGGCCCAGAATACCAAACCTATGACTTTGGAACATACTCAACAGAAAGTAGGTCCCTGAAACTTCTGAGCAGTGAATTTATATGATCAAGATGGGTTTTGAAGTGTGTTTAATTATAAACTCAAGGAATTATTGACCCTAATAATAAAGATCCAAGAGAAAATTAGGTTTAAATACAAGATCATAAGTCAAATTAGCTATTGCTGCCATATTAATTACTACAGATTTAATGACTTAAAACAATACAAAAACATTATCTCAAAATTTTTATAGGTTAAAAGTTTGAAAAGGTATGGATGGATTCTGTGTTAGGAATCTTGTTATGGCAGAGCCTGCAGACGGCGAGAAGACTGACAGCTGGCACTCAAGCAGAGAAAAATGCTTTATTTTAACAATACTGACTCAGGGATATTGTTGCCTAAAGCTGAGCAATGGAGGTCTTGAGGAGCTCCTTTTATACTCTGAGATAAAGATTCACCTCCTTAGCTACATGTGGTTTCTACTGGCACCTCTTCTCAGTTATGTACACCTGCAGAGTAGGGAGGTGATGCTTGTCCTTGAACATAGTTACAGCCTCCATAGTACTATGGAAAATTCCTGTCAGACTTTTACATTGGGGTCAGGGAAAAGTTCTTCTACCACATTCCCCGCTTCTTGATCTTCAAGTTGACTTACAGCCTTGAGAATTATACAGCAAACTCTAAGCTGGAGGTGGGAACAGGGGTAACAAGTCTTTCTGACTTCCTAGTAGTTCAGCGTGGTGGCAGAAAGGGGTCTGCTGTACCAGCCATCTGAGTTGACTGAGAAGCAACAGGACCACACAAGGGGCCCACAGAGCTGATGAATAAGAGCAAAGGGCAGGAGCAAGGCCCAGAACAAAATGAAAAGGATAAACAGGGTCAGGTTCAGCGAGTGCTGGTGAGTTGGGTGGGTCATTGGTCTCCACAAGTCTCTTCTGGAATGCGTGTCAGTCTGAGATGAGTGGGAGACAGTTTTTTGGTGGTCCAGCTTGGACGGTGTTCAGAGGGGTCCTTCTTCCACTCAAATGGTCTGTCACTCAGCTGGTGAGCTACTTTCACCAGAGAGTGGTGGATCCAGGTATTCAGACCTGCAACCTTAGGAGCTGTTGGCATGGTTAGTATGACCAGATAGGGACCCTTCCAGGTCAGCTTCAAGTCTTCCTTTTTCTAGTTCTTTACCCACACTTGGTCCCTGGTTTGTAAGAGTGTACAGTTATTCCTAAGGGGACAGGGTAGTCTGTCTATTACCCATCTATGTATTTCAAGGTTTGTTTTACCTAAACCCTTTAACTGTTTCTGGATTTCTAGGTTCCCTAGTTCCTTTAGGCCTGCCTTAGGTCTATTTAAGCTAGGTCTATTAAGTGGGGGGTGTCTACCTTATAGAATCTCAAAAGGGGAAAATCCTATTCTGGCCCTAGGGGCACAGCATACACGCATACCCACAGGAGAGCAAAGGGCAGTATGTCTGTCCAGGGTCGATTAGTAATTTAGCCATAGCCTGATTGAGGGTCCGGTTCATGTGTTCTACCTTTCCTGAACTCTGGGGCTGATAGACCGTGTGTAAGTTCCGTTGGATGCCTCGGGCCTTAGCTACCTGTTGCACTACTTCCGCTTCAAAGGCTGGGCCATTGTCTGATCCCATCGTCAATGGCATCCCGTATCGTGGGATAATGTCTTTAGCAGTGCCTTGGTTACCTCTCTGGCCTTTTCTGTATGGGTGGGGTGTGCTTCGACTCAGCCTGAGAAGGTGCAGACAAACACTAAGAGATATTCCCTCTGCTTGGTCCTATCTCAGTAAAGTCTACCTCTAACTCTTCAAGGGGAGTCTGGCCACAGCGCTGAACTCCTGCTGGCCCCACAGGACCCCGGCTGGCATTGTTCTGTGCACAAAGGAGGCAGCGCTGTGTCACCAAGGCACAGAGGGATGGCAGTCGAGCGATCAGGTAGAACCAGCGCAACAAGGTTTCTCGAGCAGTTTCTCCTGGTGGGTAGGTTCATGCTGCTGAAGGACGACCTGGTGCGCTAGCTGCTCTGGCACGAAGATCCTGAGGTCTGGGAGCAGCCACCGTCCTTCCTTTGTTACCTCCCCCTTCCTGTTGTGCCCATTCCTTTTCCTGGGCCGTGTATGTCGGGGTGTAGGCATTTCTGGGGCTAGCACAATCCTTGACGGTACTGTCTGTTCTTTGGCTGCTTGTCTAGCTTCTGCGTCTGCTTGGTGGTTTCCCTCTGATATCGAGTCCTTTCCTTTCTGGTGCCCCTTGCAGTGTCTGACTCCTACTCCCCTGGGTTCCCAAACCACCTTTAGTAGTTTTAGGATTTCTTCTTGATTTTTGATTCCTTTTCCTCCTGCTGTTAAAAGCCCTCTTTCATTATATACATATATACATATATATGTAGAGTGGCAAAGGCATAGCGCAAGTCAGTGTAAATGTTGACACATTTATCCTGCTGAGTTCTAATGCCCTGACTAGGACCCATAGTTCTGCTTTCTGGGCCGACCATCCTTCAAACAAGGCTTTTACCTTTATAGTATCATAGTCTGATACAACTGCATACCCAGTGTGTCTCTTGCCCTCATCTGTGAAACTATTACCATCTGCATAAAGAACGACGTCAGGGTTTTGCAGGGGCTTGTCTGTCAAGTCAGGTCGGCTAGAATAGACTTCATCAAGTACCTCTAGGCAGTAATGCTCTGGGGTTCCCTCAGCAACAGGCAAGAAGGTGGTGGAGTTTAAGGTTTTTACTACTTCTAGTCGTACTCGTGGATTTTCGCACAGCAGCCCTGATGCTGGGTCATCCGGGCGTGAGTTAGCCAGTGCTGTCACTTGACATCCATGCATGTGGTGACAGAATGGGGCACCTTAGCATTTAGATTTTGTCCCAATGTAAGCTTGTCTGCCTCTTTAACTAGCAGTGTAGTGGCTGCAAGAGCTCCAAAGCAAGGTGGCCAGCCTGCTGCAACCAGGTCAGTCTGCTTTGACAGGTAAACAACCAGTCCCTGCCAAGGCCCAAATTCTTGAGTCAGTACCCCCAGAGCTACCCCGTTGTTCTCGTGTACAAACAGGTTAAAGTCCTGTGCCACATCAGGATTCCCAAGGCTGGTGTCTCAATGAGTTTTGTCCTAAGGTAGCTGCTAGGAGGTTTATTTTCTTCTTCAACTGCTTGTTGGCCTCCTTTTTCAGTGCTTTATCATGATTAATGAAGACCTTGTTTGCTATCTCCAGAAGCTCGGTGGCATTCTTGCCTGCAAAGCCCTCCAGTTTCTGAAGTTTCCTTCTTACATTGGGCTGAGCCTGGCTGACAAAGGCAGCGTTAACCATTCTTTTATTCTCTGGGGCCTCAGGATAAAAGGGAGTATAGACCCTAAAAGCCTCACAAAGTCTCTCATAAAAGTCCTCTGGGCTTTCCTCTGGTTTCTGGAGGACATCTGAAATCTTAGCCGTTAGTGGACTTCTTAGCTCCTGACCAGACTCCCTGGAGGAAAGCCTGGCAGTATCTCTCCAATTGATTTCTCTGTTCCTCAGTGTTAGGGTCCCACGGGGGTGGCAGGGGTGGGGGGAGGAAGTGTCATCTGGAAGGATTTCTTTTACCCAATTTTCTGTGTTTATGGTACCTACTGGGACCTGACTCCGAAGTCACTTCCTAGCCTCTGTCATAATTCTCATTCACTCCTCAGTATTGAAGAGAGTGAGAAGGAGTTGGCAGCAGTCAACCCATGTTGGCCTCTGGGTCTGAAAGGTTGATTCTAGGAGATCAATCATGGCCTGAGGCTTCTTGGAGTAAGCTGCGGTATAATGTTTCCAATTCAGAAGATCAGTCATAGTGAAAGGCTGATAATAAAAGACTGATCCCGCCTCTTGTAGGGTCCCATTCAGGGCCAGCCATTGAGGACCCCTGGCCTCACAGAGGGGCATCTACATGACTGCTGGTGGCTTGGCCTCTTCATTAGCTGATCTCAGGCTTCTGCCGACCGACTCTGGAGAGTCTGGGTGAGGCTCTGGGCTTTGGGTAGCGAGACTGAGAGCAGTGAAGTGTCTGGGTCTGGTGGAGCATTGGGAACAGCCTGAGGAGCATATGGGGGCAGCAAGTTCTATAGAGGAAACTCCTCTGAATCTCCCTGGAATTTAATGGCCTCTGTTTCTTGAGGCATCTGTTTCCTTTCCTGAGTGTCTAAAACCTTACACTGTCCTTGACCACTAACGCAGAGCCGAATCCACAGAGGCTTAACTTGGGCAATTTTTAACCACTGGTCTATACATGGAAACTGATCAGGGTGGCCTGGATCTCCTGTTACTGATAAGGAGACTGTAAATCTTTAGGAGGATTGTACATCTCCAAATGGAATCTGGCCTTAATGGTCAGAGACTTTCCCATGCTGATATCTCCCTTTTCTTTCTTTCTTCCTCCCTCCTGCTTTAAGCTGCTACAAGTCTGTAACTGTTGCAAATGCAGAAGAGTGACCCTACAAAATTTTAGCTGAATATACAATCGGGGCTCAGACTTTGGAGAGGATTTCTCTGAGCCTGCTGGAATAAAACTATGTGACTCCTCTTTCCCGAGTGCTGCTTGGTCTTCCCAAAGCGACATACGCTTTGTAAGCAGCCCTCACTGTGGGGAGATCTAAGGTCCCCTCTGCTGGCCATCCTACCCCAAAGCCTGGCCACTCTAATTCACATAATTGGCATAATTTCCAAGGGGCCTATTTGATACCATAATTACTTGTAAACCCTTTCTTAAAGTTTTTCAACATACATTCTGAAACAGTGCATTTAGAAGGACTGCTTCCCATGATTGTGAACAATAGGTCTCTCCCAGTGAACAGAGATGAAAGACAGACACAGGGAAACCTTCACTTCGTCCTTCTGGCTGCTCCACTCTTGGGGATTTAGATGCCTCTTAGCTTTCAAGGGTGCATCAGTATAAACCCCTGACCCAGACTGACACTGCAGGGAGGAACTGAATTTCTTTAGTTCCCCAAGTGTCGATAGCACTTCAAACCGTATGAGGTCACCACGGAACCACAGATTGGGACTCAGACTCCGTAGCTTTTGCCGTGGAGCAGAACATTCATTCTCACATTCACACACCAGTCAGCCCGAGTTTGACTTCCACCCAGGAAAGTCCAAATTTCAGAGGCAACAAAGTTGTCTAAGGGGTGATCAAGCCCTTCTTCTGATGTGAATGACAAGCCTTACCTCAGACGGGTCCCTGGGGACACTTATCAGTCAGATGTCTGGTCCCAAAAGGCTTTTCTCTCCTTTACTGAGTCCACCAGGGCACATAGGGAATCCAGTCCTGCCGGGCCCGACACAGACTGGGAACCAGAAATTACCTGGCGGCGCCGTCCCTCTGCCTTGGGTCCGGGCGGGAGGACTCACCTCTGGCCCCCGTCAGCAGTGGCAACAAAGGGCAAGCACGGCTGATGGTCTTCCCGGCCAAGGCACCAAATGTTATGGCAGAGCCTCCAGACGCCGAGAAGACTGACAGTCATACACTCAAGTAGAGAAAAGCACTGTATTGCAAGCACCAGTACTGGCTCAGGGATGCTGTTACCCAAAGCTGAGCGACGGGGACTTAGAGGAGCTCCTTTTTTACTCTGAGGTAAAGATGCACCTCCTTAGCTACGTGTGGTTTCTACTGGCACCTCTTCTCAGTTACGTACAGCTGCAGAGTAGGGAGGTGATGCTTGTCTTTGGACATAGCTGTAGCCTCCTCAGTCTGTGGAAAATTCCTGTCAGACTAATATTTGCACTGGGGTCAGGGAAAAGGCCTTCTACCACAGTCTCACTGGGCTAAAATCAAGTTTAATGGCCAAAGATATAGTTCTCCTCTAGGACACTGGTGTCCCACACTCATGCACTAGAGGCAGAAATAATTTCCTTCTCACATTTCCACATGCCTCCCTTCATCTTTAAATCAGCAATGGTAGGTCAAGCCCTTGTCACATATATCTCTCTGACTTCTGCTCTCAGTCTGGAGAAAGCTGTTTTTATGGCTTTGGGGAATTGCTTTGGGGTCACCTGAATAAGATACTAACACTGTCTAAAAGTCAGTTAGTAAACTTAACTACATCTCCAAAATCCCTTTTGTCATATTAAATAATACATTTGTAGGTGGGAAACAAGGAAGGAAGGCCATGGGATCAAAGATTCTCTCTACTGCATTGATACTGGCCTTATAACAACAGAGGCCATTGACATATAAATTAAATTAAACCCCTTTCTAAAGGACTCAAGGCTTAAAGTGATTTTAATTTATTAAGGCACTATAGTAGATATTCAAGAACATATACTTTATTGTAACTAACACATATTCATTACAAACCTGCTCATACCATATAAATGCATGAAATTAAAAATGTATAAAAGTTGAAAAGTTAAAACAATATGAAGATATTATACTTAATTATATTTTCCATTAAAAATATTGTTAATATGGTCAAAGAAATTTGTGTGTGTTAAAAGGTTAGATTTTGTTTCTTAAACAAAATGTGCTTTGATAATAATAGTGGTTGTTACTTATTGAATGTTCAGTATCGCCAAGTCACTGCATTAAGAACTTTTCACATATTATTGCCTTCTATATTCTCAATAGTCCAGTAATACTGATATCATTATTTTAGGATGAATAAACTGAGGCTGAGAGATGTAGTGGGAAGTGAACTTATTATTCCTCATATTTATAGGAGTCACTTAATTGGTTGTTCACTAGAGGAGCTCTTCAATCTCAGTAGCAAAATGCCATAATGAAAATAAAGGGTTTAGAGTCAGACCTGTATTTGAATACTTATTTTAACACTTACTAACTTGGCAAATTCCTGAAACCCTTGTGCCTTCAGTTCTTAATTTGTAAAGTGTGGCTAATAACAAGAAACTTCCTGGGATGGGTGCAAGATAACACTTGTAAAGAACTGGGCATGTGATAAGCTCTAGAGTAAAGTTCTCCAGTACCTCCCAGCAGAGTAGCTGAAATGTATCTGGTTCTAAGGTACTTGAATGGCCTGGGAAATCAGTTCTGGGCTCAGGCCAGCTCTTCCTTATCTCGTAGATATTGAATAGGGCAATAGGATTTAACCTTGTGTTCAGATCTCTAGAACAAGGGTAGATGAATGGAGGTCCAAGACCCCTATGCGGCACATTCATATGGAAAGCCCCCTGGCCTGAGTCTAGGAGCCCAACCACATGGGACCTGGCCTCAAGGAAAACTTAAAATCCTTGAATTTTGACATGGCACACCAGTCAATTAAGACTCAGCATTTTAGCAGAGTCTTTCCTGGCATCCATTCAAGGAGCCACATGCCAGAAAGTTCTAGTGGCTCTTATATTAATATGTATTTGTCTGCATTGTTTTTGATTGAGCTAATCAGACTTGAACCAAATCCAAGAGGTTTCTACAGCCCTGAGACGTTAATTCCTCAGTGCCCCCTCCTTCCAGGCTCTGTCTGAAGGCTTAATTCAGCTATCTTATCTCTGTAGGTATGTGGAGACCAAAGCCAGGAGGCTGTTTTCCTGCGGGAATTTACCCTGATTCGAAGAGAGAGCCTGCATGAAGATTTCCTGTCTGACCTTTTGAATAGTCACAAAACTGAAGACTCGGTACAGTGTCTTTCCTTATTTATTTTTCAGAAACAGATGTTCAATTGCTAATTCTGTCTTGTGGTGATGGTTGATTTTTAGCAAATCTGAAGCAGTGTGCATAGTATCTTCTCATATTCATGAGGAGAAGGAAGCAAAATGATGCTCAATGTCCAGATGGCATGGGCATCTTTCTAACTTTGCTGGGTCTGGCAAGCTTCACACATGTTACTCAAGCATTATAGGTTGTTTGGGGCAGCATGTGGAGGATTCACATTAAAATAACTGATGCTTTGCCAGCAAGTCTTAACATGAAATGGTAATAATTTGAATGAGTGAATAAAAAAAGGAGATTATGTAAAACCCAAATTGTTTTATGGATCAAGGGAAATTCCACCATCTTCCAATCCTGGCTTCTTGGTGGATATTTTTACTTCAAAGTGTTAGTCATATTTATTTAATGAAAGTTTATTTTTCTTGTGGTGGTTTGGAGAAAGGAATCTAGAAAAAGAAAGCTCTCAAATGAAAACAACTGACACAGTTAGTAGACTGGGGTAGATGCTGGTCACTCTCGACCTGCAATTCAAACTGTGACTTGTGATTTGTACTTTTTTTGTGAGAATTGGACTGATAACTTTTGAATGTTCCAAATGTGGCTCCTGGTGATGACCTTATTCTTAGAAGTCCTCACACTGAAATTAGAAGAGGCTGTGAGAACTAGCCAGGGGATTTCTTGTCCAATCATAAACTGGTATATCTCAGAAAAGAAAGCTTTAGAATACCTCCAAAGCAAACCAACTAGTGATTTTCTTTTTAATTCCTCTACCCTGCCACCTGACAGGCCTCTCTCAATAGGATGTTTTTGCTTATCTATCTCATAAACTTTTTTGCAGACACTGAGTACATTTTGGTCATCACAAGCCACTACTTAGTGTTTTTGTCATTTCTATCTTCTCTATGGCCAATATTCATATCCTTCTCAAAGCTCATGTCTCCGGAACAGTAGTAAAGGACCCCACGTACTATAATTAGTTTTTATATTATACACATGCATATATACATATACATATATTTCTGTATTATGTATGCATATATATTTTATGTAATATACAATATATGTATGTTGCCAGAAAATGTCTGTTCCCACATATTTGTTTACAAGCCAAACCCTGGGGGATGGTGCAAGAAAGAATGGACTTTTTCATATCAGGAGAATGACCACCTCTTGTCCTAAAAAGCCATCTCAGCAATCCAGTGAGCAAAGACAAAGATTTTAACTGTGAAGTAAAGGACCAGGCAGGTATTGTATGCAGGATGTGGAAGGGGTTATAAGAGTTTACTTTCATTAATTTACTCATCATGCTGCCTTGGTTTTGCTGAGACTTCTGGCCGTGTCAGTGATAAAGCTTGTTAAGCAAGCTGTGTCTGAAGCGATAAAAGGATTTCTTTAACTGTTTCATGACTTGAAGCTTTTTTAGATGTGAGCATGTGTGTATGTATGTGACTATTAGTATATATACGTATCAGGTGTATATATACATATATATGTCCCTCAGCTAAAAATGCAGAACCTACTTTATAACATTTTCTAAAAGTTGTCTTTCATCATCTATTTTGGCTTATACACATTCATATTTAAATTTTATTGCTTCTATGAATAGTAACTTGCAATTATATTTTAATTTTGTCCCATTTGGTGTTATGCAAAATCTGAAATATATTGGCTCATTTGTATTTAGTTTATGAAAAGTCCTGCTGTGTGGGTACAATATACTAACTTCAAAAGCAAGTTTAATCATTATATAATTTATACCATAAGGGAAATTGAGTAATAAGAACTAATTATTAACATAATGGAATGATCATAGCAGTGCCACTAAAAACAATTTTTGCTACTTGTCAAGTATTGCAGGGTATCACAAACATTATTATTATATCGTATTCTCTTAATTTACCTTATCATGCAAATGGCGTGCTGCCAAACTTCCTTGAAATGACTGACGTCATAAGTAATGATGGAAGCATTTAACCTGAAAATGATTAACCTACCAACACAAAGAATCAGAACTGGACTTGTACAAGAATATGTGAGAAAAAATAAATGATCAAACTTTCTAAATAAGAGTAGCTAATTCAACCTCCTAATAAGTTTGTAAATTCTAAGAATTTCATTGGAAGGTGTGTCTCTCTACCTGAGAGCTTTGTTGGGCCCACAGAATATAAAGTTTTAAAAGTATAACCTTATTTTCTAAGTAGACATTAAAAGGTGAATCACTATAATCTTTTTGTCTAAGGGGAAGAGTTTAAACTTGAGTTGCTGCTTGTATTAATACCAGGAAAATAAAAATCCCTTTTGAGTTCTTTATGAGTTTCTCTACATTGGGAGGAGTCCCTACAGCAGAATGGGAGAATCATCAACAACACTTTCTAGTATAAGTCACCAAACACGTCACAAAGTCAGGTGGGTGAGAGAGGAAAAATGGTTAAGCAACATAATCTGTTTGAACAATTTTGTTTTTAGTGAAGACTTCCTAGTATCCTAATGACATAGATGCATGCAGTTCACCTCCTCTACCTCTACTCCTTGAGGTCAGGATCCATAAAGATTCTCACCTTCTGACTATCTAGCCCTGCACTTGCATATGATAAAAACGCTCAACTGTGTTAGTCCTTGTTGACGTAGAAAACCCTCCATGACTCTTCTCTATTCCTTTGGTTAGTAGTTTATATTAAAGATACAGCTAATTCTATCACAGACTCTGCATGAAAAGGGCCTTACTACTGTGAAAATTCTTATAAATGCAAGTATTATTGTTAAATTTATGATTGATTTCAGTTTTTAATGAAGTAATAAGAGAATATTTGGGGTTATCTTCTATAATCTTCTCTATCAGTGTGTAGGTATATAATAGAGAATATGAGATCAGGGATGGTTGCCTACTAAAAATGTTATTGTGGAAAAAACTTTATTCCCAGTATGTATAAATATTTGGACAGAATTAGCCTAATGTAGGAAATACCTTGCCACATTTCTGGGTAAAATTATTGCTATTCTCTATAGGTTTTTAATTTTCCTTTTCTCATAACCTTTCTTTATCCTTTCAGATAATTCTTAGAAATCAGGACAGACTGACTTATGTATGAAACTCTTTTACCTAAAATCTTTTTATTTTGACCATTTTTGACCTTTAAGTGACATTTCACAAGTCCCTCCTCCATGGGGGACTTTTGAATTGACTTTTGCAATGCATTAGCAAAACTTTCTAGTTAACTTCTTCTCAGAGAGCTAATTCTATTCACCACACTTTGAAAAGGCATCTAAGTGAACCATTTGTCTAGAATCCACAGCAGGCAACTAAACTAATCATTGCCTAAAACTCTGCATGTATGTGATTTGCATTGTTCGAAAAAATAGGATGTTTATCAAAGGCTGTTATTCATTTTTGGAGTAGTTGAGAAACAGATCACATTGGTTTCGGTTGTCATCCGGATACAAAATCTGGGTAGAAATTAACATAAATTCATTACAGAATGGGATTTTCTCTAGTATGTAATTAGGAAAACCTCATTTGCCTTTAGCTTTGTGGTTCACAAAATGGTTATTTAAGCCACTATTATATGTTTGGAGAAAATAAGTTATTTAAATATTTTGTCCAATTCAGGATAGAATGTTCTTTTTAATGACTGGTAAAATAGAGGTTTCTTTTGTGAAACAGAGATGAACTCTTCGGCAGCTATACTCAAAAATGCTTATTTTTAATGACTGTCAGTGAAAAGATAGTTTGTTTTTTTTTAAGATCAAGTCAGTATTTTTCTGGATTTCAACTAATAGAAAAAAAAAGACATTTATTAAAATTGGTTCTTTTTTAAAAGTAAATATTTTTTTCTCAGTTGTGGGAGATGAGGATGAGTAGAGGGGGAAGTATTAATTCTATGAACTGAAAAATTAGTTTAACCAACACATATACCTATGTATAATGGAATATAACAATTTCCATATGTTCTCAAAGTGTTTACTGTCCTTTCCTCTCCCTCTGAATCCTGCCATGAAAAAGGAAACATTGGAATTTAACTTCTTAATATCTGATGACATTAACTGAATTTGCTTGCACTTCTAAGCTGGCTACTATTTAGAGTATTAAGTGGACGTGCATACAAGGAAGTAACCATGTGTTAAGAGCATTTAAGTCACTGAAGAATGACAGACCTTGATAGTCTTCTTTAGCATGTTTACCTGAATCAATTCAGCATATTCTTGACAGAATTAACCTTTCCCCCAAAACAGAAGTTTAACTATTTGTTCCACTTAAGTGTTTGTGGAATAAAGAGAAGAAACTAACATTTAATTACAGAAGCACACATGTTCAACCCTGTTAATAAGCTTCGTAAAGCCTTATTGATAGTTGCCATTATATTTTTTCCTATTTTACACAAGAAAAAATATGCAGTGATACTGAAGGTGACAGTAATCCAGAAAATTCTGGACAGAAATCCAGAAAAGTACTGACTTGATCTTAAAAAAAACTAACTATCTTTTCTTAAAAGTAGAAGTTCATTACTATTCAGTCTTTGATTTTTGTGATATGCATGCAAATATAACTTGAATTGGCTACTAAAATGTCTCCTGGGAAAATATTCAGAGACAAAAGTCTAGATATGTCTTATAGAACACTTGTAATTTTGAGTTATAAAATACAATATTACAAAGAAAAAAACAACATTCTAAAGCATATGTAATATGTCACTCTATGAAGGTTTTAAATATTATTTGCCTTTGTGTACAAAACTTACTTAATACATTAAGACTCTACTAGTCATGAACTATTAAAAATATTTTAAGTTTAAAATATAAATATTTTATAGTCACATATTTTAAATCTGTTTTCTGACTTTTTTTGGTATTCTAAACTAATACCTATGTAATTTCTACATAAGATAGAGAAGAAACTTAGAGAAGGTCAAATATACACCAAACACTTTACTAAGGGATTTGATATATTTCTAGAAACAATCTAAGTAGACAATAATATATCCATTTTTCAGTAGTTCTAATACATTGCAATGCTAATTCTTGAAAGATACCACCCAAGTGTGACAAAAGCATAAGAATTTAGGTGTGAAACACGTTCAAAATCTGAATGAAGTATCAATGAATAGCTCAAAGATAAACAATAAATAGTGTGTTATTTACTTACATGCAAACAAAGCCAGTGGAACTATTAAAATAAAATTTAAGTCAGAGAAAGAAAAACATAGATGGTTTGCAGTAATAAATTCTGTTTTTCATTTCCTAATGTTTGAAATAGTAAATTGTTGACTAGCAGCTACTGGTAGCTGGTCAATTTTTCAACCTTAACTAACTGGGTCATCAGAGAAAATATTTTCGGTGGGCTATGGATTCTCTAGGAGAATTTGGGAGTTTATGTGTATACATGACAGGCTTTCTCTGTCCTATGCTCAGGTTTCTATGTCAGTGCCTCTTATGCATTATCAGGACATTATTTCCTTTACCAAGTTTTCTCAGAATAAAATGGTAAATCTTGATGGAAAGATTTTTAAAAAGACACGTAAGTAAAAATATATCCAATGTTCATGAATGGGACATCTTATTACAGGGATACCAGTTTCCCCACAAATTAATCCAAGTATTCAGTATAAGCAGAATAATTTTGAAAGAAAAAAAAATAGAGCCTCATGCCCTGCAAGGACTTACTGCAAAGTTTAAAGAATTAAAACAAACTATGATATTAGAACATGAATAGAGAAATATACATGAATAAAAACTATGGATACATACATTCAAAAGAACTTAGTATATGACAGAGGTAACATTACAACTAATTGGGGAAGGATGCATTAATAAATGGTTTCTATACGTCAAAAGCAAATAGCAGATGACCTAAAATCCTTTATGGGAAAAGCATGACATGAAAACTTTTAGAAGAGAATATAGAATTTGTTCATGACCTCAATGTTCTGAATAATTTCTTAAGCCATAAAGAGCTCAGTCAGTAAAGGAAAATATTGATGCCTTAAATTATATTAAGAAGCAATTAATAAATGGAAAAAAGAAAACCTTTCAAAATCACGTTTAAAATGTCATGTTTATAAACATCATAAACAAAATGGAAAGGCAAGATACAAGCTGAGAAACATCATATCTGATATAGACTGCTGGCAAAAATAGTATCTACAATATATATACAACTCCAAGAAATTATATTTCAAAAGTAAACAATCAGTAGAAAATAAAAACGTTATCAGGAAGAGACATGGTTGGTTAATACTTGTTAGAGTCATTGGGAATTTTCAACTTAAAATAGAAAAAATATGGCATTGTATGTCTACCAGATTGTCAAAAAATTAAGGCACTGAAATAGGCAAAATTATTGCTGAGGCTCTGGGGTGCTCTGGTGCTCTGGGGGATAAATTGATATAAACACTTAAAGAACAACTTTGTAGTATCTAAAACATTGAATTTATGTATTTTCTAATTCCCACCCATTTCATTTTCATTTTCTGCCCTCCAAAAACAAACATAAATTCAATGATGTATTGTTATCGCCTAAAATGGAAAGAGATCATTAAGTTTCCATCGAAGGTAGTGGAAGAATACCTTGTGGTTTATTTATACAATAAGATTCAATGGAAGAAACTAAAACAAATAGCCAGATTGACATGCTTTAATATAGATGAATCTCAAAACTATCATTTAAGGGGAAATTGTTACTATTTTATAATGTGATAACATTGATATCAATTCCGGTATCTTCATTAGATGTGCTTAGAAAAAATAATTATGTATCAAACCGGGTGTGGGAAAAATATGCTCCAACTTTATGATGTTAGATATCCTGTGGACAAGGAGGAAAAGGAAGTTAGTTAGGAAGGCATGTGTAGTATACTGTAACTATGTCTGTAATTTTTTAAGAATATGATAAAATGTTAATCCATGTTTAAAAGGTTAAGGGTTGTAGAAACGTTTATTATTCACTGAACTATATTATGAATGAATTATTTTTAAATGCATGCATAATAAAACTCGCAGGGTAATGTCTGGCAAATAATTACCACAAAATAATTGCTGTTTTTATTAGCAGTGGTGTGACTAGCAAATCATTGAATCATAAAATGACAAGGCTCAGTGTCCAAGATTTAACATATATTCATATTTTTTCACAATATAATGAACGAGTAGGAGTAGTTATACGTATGACAACAGATGCAAGATTATGGGACTTCCTATCAGTTCATGAACCGCAACTCTAGTAAATAACGTCAGGATGATGAATTTCAGTATTTAAAGATAGAGACACTGTTTTTATACTTGACCTTTAGAATTAGCTGGAAAAAAGCATTATCCTTTAAAAAATGATTTTTCTTTATCGACTTCTAATTTCCTTGAAGCTTATGGAATTCCTATCTGTTGTTTATGAGATGTCCACCATTTGGTAAGATTTTGTCATTTATTCCAAACAACAAATGGATATCAGGATTCATTATCTAAAAGACATTGGAAGTAATAAAATGTGAAGTATTAACTATCCCAGTGCTCATGCCAGCACAATTTTAAGATCAAACCACCTCTTGAATAAAAAATATAATTCTGTTAAAGAAATGTAACATCACCTAGAAATATTTAAGTCACATGTACTAATTTAAATACTCTTTTTGAGCACATTTTCAGGTTCACATTGTGAGTTCCTTTTCAAAGAGACCTTTGCTAATAGTGGTGATATTTCAAAATCAAATAAATTCTTCCTAGGTATGAACTGCAACTTTGTTCTTGTAAGTTAGTATTATGGGTGACAAACTTGATGTCTTTATACAAAAGTTGATTTACAATGATGTAAACCTATATAATGTTAATATGGTATTCCTACAATAAAACTGAATAAATTAAATAATCAAAAGATCAACCACATACATCAAATACCTGAGATAATCTCCACTTACTGTTATCCTAAAATAAGCTAGTAAACTTTGATATGAATGTCAAAAATATTTAGTGCAGGTTGTAAATATAAGGATTCTTTGCTGTTTGACTCTGGAACTTTGCTAATAAACATAAATGAAATCTGCAGACTGATTTAAATGATTTGGAGCAAGAATAAATTACTGTTTCCTTCTATGACATACCCTTAATATAAAGAGCTAATTTATCCATGGAAAGGCAACTGATGTTCAAAGGTGTTCCTTAGTTGTTTATAAGGTAATAATGAGTTTGAATGCCTATCTTAAATAAGCCATTTATGACTTAGTCATGCATGGGGTTGCTGTTCATCAGCATTTGAAGGCAGCTAGAGAGGAGTCCTTGCAACTCTGCTAGTAGTTAGATAAGGGCATTTGTGTCAGATGTCTGTATAGAGAAGTGCTGGGTAGAGTCTGAGGGTTCAGATGGCAGCCTAGTGGAATTGTGGGACTGAGGGTCTAAATTCTGTTATCTGATTTTAAGAAATTAGGAGAGGATAGTGTCGTCCACTGTGGGCAGAAGCAAAATGTCTCTTTGGTGTAGCACATCCTCTTAGAGTTTAATTTTTTAATCTTCTAACAGAGATAAAAATTATTTTTTAAAGAGTAGGTGCTATTTTAGAGTAGATAGAAGTTTAAGCCTTTAATCTGAGATTGTATTGGGTTGACCAGTTGAAGCAAAACATTAAGTGGGCATTATTTACTAATACAATAATATTGAGTAAATATTCTAAAACTTGGCATATCATTTTAAAATTGCTAATGGGAACTTTTAAGTAAGAGGAGTAATGTCATAATTTTGCTCCATTTAAAAGATAATAACATTTTACTGAATAAAAAGGAGAACATTTTAGTTTTCCTGTCTCTTTTATCTTAAATTGGATATCAAATTGATGTTGACAAAGGAGAAAATAAATACATGAAATATATAGAGAAAACTATATTACTTAGATATACAGATATAACTTCTGTTAAGAGAAAATATTATACGTAAAGTTAAATTGTTTTACCAAAGGTAAAAATGTGCAGAGGCAGCATTTAGAGTGCTTAAAACCTAAGGGAGATTTACATTAATATTTTATTTCCAACTGGTTGTGAGACGTTAGGCAATCATATAGCTTTCTGTCTATGTTTTCCTGACTGTTAAACATATTCTGGATATCTTGCCACCCTAGAATATTGGTTTCAAAGTAGATATTTAACAGCAACCTTGAATCCCTTATAGTTGCTCTTTGATGAACTTTTTTGTTTTTTTTCTTTCTTTTTTTTTTAATGTCAAACCAATTATGTTTCTGAAGTCAAGTACTCCAACCTATGGTAGATGTGCTTTCCTTCCTGATTGTCCACGGATAGCAGTTCACTGCTCATCTCTTCTACATACACTTGACATATATAATATTTCTAACATTCAATCTTACCCTGCACACAATGGATATTTGTATGTCAAAGCCAATTCTGTCTTTCTGGAAAGTCACATTTCTTAAATACAATTTAACATAAGCAACACTTAATCTAGTCCCTACTTAATTCTGCCATTATTTGCCACAGTATCCTTTTCACCCTTCTTCACTCTAGCTTGCTGAGACCATACATAAATAGTTCCCTTATGAAATTTTCAGCTCAGTGCTTTGCTTAGAAGTACCCTTCTGCCTGGAATGTTATCCTTGCCTCTTCCCCAGATTGTCCTTTAATCCACTTGAAATCTCACTTGCTCCAGGAGGCTGGTCCTCAGGGTGGGCTTGTCTCTCGGAACTCTGATTGCACTCAAGGCCGTTGCTCATTCAGCCACCAGCACCTGAGCTTCTCTGACTGCCCAGTGGACCCTACACAGATGTGGAGAGTTCCTGGTCCAGGTCTCAGGATAACCCATTGCTAAGCTCTTCATCTATGCTGATGATATAGCGAGAGAAGATAATTACTAAAAGTCTGAGAAAAGAAGTGGGAATGGTAAGGTCTGAGAGGCTAATATGTGGTAGAGAGACTAAGAAGAGAGCAAGGGAGAAGGCACACTGGGCGAGATGTGTGATGGAGGGTACAAGAAGTCAAAAACATTCAGTAGAGGAATTCATTCTGGGATCCTGTTCCAAGAATGTTGTCCTTTTGTTCTAGTATCTCTCCTACTTTGTGTCTTTATTTATCATTGCCTACACAGACCAGCTGCCCTGGCAATCTTTTTAGCAAGTCTGTGTTTTACAATGCTTTGCTTTCCAAGCACAGAGAATAGGATCTTAGAGTAATTATAAGCATAACGAAAGTATCCATAACAACACTAAAGAGAATAGCAACTATCATTTATTGACTACCTCTTTTGTTCCAGATGCTGCCTCAGGCACTTTGCATATATGTCTCTTTATCCCTTTCTAACAGATGAAGAAAGAAAAAAAGGAAAAAAAAAAAACAAAAAACTATATCAGAGTCATAAAATTGATCTATTACTTAAATGATTAAAATGATGCATAGTAAAGCATACTGATTCAACTCAACACTCATTTCCTGAGTACCTACTGTGCTCAACACACTACTACCACTGAGAAATATAAATATGTCTTTAATGTCCTTGCTCTCTAGGACTTTATAATATTAATGCTTTAGTTCTAATTGTTAAAACGATTTTGTATAAACTCACCAGGGTAATAGCAGAGTGCTTAGATTATAAGTATCCTTTAAGGACCCCTCATCTATTTAATAGGAAAATCTTTATAAATAACCATTTCAGTTTTTAAGAGATTGAACTTGATTATATATGAGCTGCTAAGCATACAAAATTTCTTCTGGACTCTCATTTTAGTTGACAACTAGATTCCCACATGGAACTATTTCTTTGTATACTATATTGTGCTTTAATGAATTTGAGTGTGGTTATATATATATGTTTATATGACTCCTTGCCTCCAATTCAAAATTACAGCTTAGTACACTGCTTTGAAAGTATGACTATTTACCATTTTTGGTTAGTATTTCAAATGTCTATGAGGTCTGTTGATCTTCATGTATTATATCTGCCCCAAAGAATGAAAGATTAAGTGTGTGGAGAATATATGTAAACTAAGTTAAACAAAATGCTGAAAACTATAATGTTCTGTGCTGAACTCCAGTTTGGTATAATTCTCATAAAGAGCAGAGAAAACTGGCCTTTCAAATCACCTATGTTATTGGCAATTCAAAATGTATATACTAATGAGAATAGGACTAAAAGGACTAAAAAGAAAAGTACTAAAA
The DNA here is from genome assembly GCA_004363575.1 of Solenodon paradoxus. Lineage (NCBI taxonomy): Eukaryota > Metazoa > Chordata > Mammalia > Eulipotyphla > Solenodontidae > Solenodon > Solenodon paradoxus. Next base: position 212,432 of record RJWH01000132.1, on the reverse strand, counting down.
CATTGTATTATTAAGTATTAAGTCTACTGTATATGACTGGAACTTCCTTAAATATATATTTATTTTTTCTCTTCTGTGTAAAAATATTCAAGGGCCAATGTGATCAAAAGTGCTGGGGATCCAGGCTCATTTTATTTTTCTTCTAAATCATCCTACCCTCTTATTCCTATACTTGGGTGATACCTTGTATATTTCAATAAGAGGATGACTTTTATGGTATGTACCATAAAACACAACTAAAAAATAACCCCACAACTCTTTATCTACAAAGTTTCCATCTAAAAGGAAGGAACAGAGATGCAAAAATCACTGCTTTGTTCCCCAGAATGTAAGAAGGGGAGAACAAAGGAGAGGGAAGTCTCTTATGGCATGCCTGGCTGGTTCTCTTTCATATGAGAATTGACCTCTTACTGGGACACTCTGGATGATGTTGGAGTGTAAGGAAAATGAAGGATAACTGGTTGAACTGTGGAAAAGCTGGTGGTGATCCTGATTGCAATGAAAGTAGCAACAGAAAACATTTTATCATCTAACAGATACCCCCTCAACATGTTACATATATAATAATCGTAATTGCAAAATTTCGTGTGTCAAGATAATCTAATAAGAAAACTGAGGCACGGATTGGTTAACTAATTTAACTAACTTATCAGAATCATACTTTTTTTGTATTTTGTACAGCCAAGTTTTAAATCCAATAGGCTGGCTCCCTGGTCTGTGCTCCTAACAGCCATACTACCCTTAAAAAGCATCATATCTCTCTAAGGTGGAGGGAAAAGTCACCATTTTTATGGGGTTTGTGATTTTTTAAATCTACATTTAAAATTAAATTTGATTATAGTTATTAAAATTATTTTATGAAGTAGTAGGGCAGGACATATTCTGTCCCAGCATAACCTCGTTCATGCTCACACTAAAATGCTCTCCTGGACTAATGAGGGCCGTAATGTCCATTATTAAGACACACACACACACACACGCACATGCACACGCACACATGCACACACGCACATGCACATGTCTTATTCTTTATTAAATACTTCAAGTATGTATTTTCTCGTCAAACCTCATGTAATAAATCATTGTACAAATTTCTTTCAGTTTTTTTCTTTTTCCCCACATGGCCCTATATGGGCCTCATAAGTGTATGCCTTGTTTTGGACAAGCATAGAATCTTTTCAATAAATTGCATTGTTGTCCTTTACAGCTTTCTGCCCATTTAGGTTATAGATGTATTTTGCACTCTTGTTGCTGTAACTAAAGAAGACATGTGAATCTGGAGAGTTCACTTTTTAAGGCACTTCAAAGCTTGGGCAGTCTTATCTTGAAGCAGAAATATTCTCTTTCCAAATGAATGTAAATGGAGCTCTTCTGTCAGTGATTAGTTAACCTAAGAGGTGCAGTGAAAAACTTGAAGAAATTTACACATTCACAGAAATGTAAATGTGACTGAGTTTCTTAATAGGAGTGCTTTCTACTGCAAGATAAGGATGCTTTTGTGTGCTTGTGGCCTATCCGACAATTTACCTGATTTGTGACTGCTTTAGAGCATTCATTAGGACAGTATGCTTTCAAATCTCATAATTTCCAAACACAAATATCTCCGCATGGACATGAGATCTCAATGTAGATACCATAAGAGGATGGTTTCAATGGGAAGGCATTAAGAATTTTTACCTAGCTTCTTAAAATTTTATGAATATCCATTATCTCCACTGAAATAGAACTGTGTTGCATACCTTAAAGATCTTTTTTGAATGTATAATTTTGTCAACTCAAATTTTGATATGGTACCTAATTATCACAGTCATACACACTGTGGAAAAGAGTAACTTTGGTTCCTTTTTGTAATCAAATTTAATTTCTGCTTATACCTTCTCCATGTCCCCTTTGCCCTGATGCAGAAATTAATTTAGTTCTTCCCAAGTTAGTGATTTGGGGACAGGGTAGCTTCTTGTATAAACCTTTTCACCCCTATTCTCCGGGAAGTGTATGAAGATGCTAATTCAGAAAAGGGAAAAAAGTATATGGTTTTAACTGACCTCTCATTCAAGGTGTTACGCAATCCACTGGCTCTTGCCACACATGAGATTTGTAGATCCTCCAAATTAAACTCGAGTCTCCTGATGGTGCTGACCCTAGTGAGCCTTCCAGTCCCTAGTGAGATCTGTTCAGGTCTGTCCATCTAAACAAAAATTATAGGTGTGAACATTCTGAAAAACAGGTTACCATTTTTCTTTCTTCATCAGTCCTTGAGTTCCTCTGCAATCCACAGGATATTTTCCTATTGTAAGGTTTTTCTGGGCTCCGCGAGGAGAAAAAGTCAATTAGACCAAAAAGTCGAATAGCCAGGGCTTTATTGGGGTTTTGCACACCCGGGCGAAATTCCCAAGTCTGCAAAATGGGCCTGGGGAAGTCGCGGGCTGGGAAGTCGCACTTGAACAAAGGTGAGCGGGCTCTTTAAGCAGGGGAATTTCGCGGGCTTCCCATGTCGCGATTGGGGATTGGCCCTGTGAATCCAGGTGTGGGGGTCGCATCCCTTATTCTGATGTCATCCACCTTTTTCCCGGGCTTGGCTGCCGTTTTCCCGGGCATAGCCGCTGCTGCTTTTGTCCCTGGGCCAGCCTAACACCTATAGCTCCCCTTTAGCTAAGGGAGAACAGATTGAGGGAGTAGGTATATGAATTTGGAATCTTGTTGTTTTCTGCATCCTTATGTCATGCCACTATTTCTACTTTGACTTTTCTACTTCTACCTGGGTGGTCTGAAGGGCTTTTCTCTAAAACTGCTATTCCCTTCCACTAAGACAAAGTATATTTTATTCTCTAAGATCCTCAAGGTCAAAATCTAAGGTTAGGGTGCACAATGCCCTTTTTTTCTTAGTAAGACTTAGCTGGGTGAGAAGGACATAATTTACAGACAGGTCTGTCTTGAATTCTGTGGACACTACTTCCTCAGTTTCTCATCATATGGCAGCAGTTGGGTGGAGTGCCTGGGAAAATAATGGTATGCTGGATCACATCTAATAAAAAATATTTGTGTTTTAATCTGAATCTCAGCATTTGAATTTAGTCCTCAGTGATTCAACATCTTTGTTCTCTAGCCTGGTCAGATAATCTGTTAGTTGGGGTTAATGGTGGCCCTATGTCTTTTGGGAAAATGAAAAATAATAGTTAATATTTCAAATAAATTATTCCATCACACTAATTTATCTGCAATGCTTAGTAAATCATAGAACAATTAATAAGCTAGACTTTATTTGCTGATTGAGTATATTTTTATTGAAAGATTCCTGAATTGCTCAATTTTCTATTATTTTTAATTTTCAGTATGGAATGAAATTTTACAATCTGAAACAGTCATAAGCCTAGCAAATACTATCACTTGAGCAAAAAAATTTTCATTGTGATTTAAAATGAGACATGTTGTTTTTCAGATAGAATCTGGTCACAGGATTAGTTTACCCTGGTGCCTTCCCCCACAGTGTTATCTAAAAGGGAGAGACTATTTTAATTAATCCCTGGATTTTCTTTCACTTGCTGTAAGATTCAGGTAGTCATTTATTTAATGTAAAATTATCCAATCAGTATAACAATAAGGAAAAAGGATGGGAGAAAAGGAAAGGAAAATAAACAATCATCTTCACAGGTACAGTGGGCCTCATTTGTTCACTCAAAAGTGTAATTTATTCTGTGTCATGAAGAAAATTATATATTGTGTGTAACTGCACAGTGTTTATCTTGTACTTTAATAAATGTGTTTAAGAGTAATTTCTGCATTTTCTGTGACACCTATTACTCATATTAGTGGTATTGAAGAACATGAGATTTTGATGGATATTGCAGAGTATGCATGGAAAATTGCAGAGTATTCATGGAACATGAAGTCATTCATTCATTCATTCATTTTTGCAGCAAGATATAGGAAAGCAGAGGATGAACAATTTATAATCCTGGCCTTAAAAAATAAAAAAAATGCTTACTCTTCCTCATATTGTAATTCAATAAATTAATATTGTTCACAGATTATTTAACAAAATTGGTAAGTAGTTGGTGCCCCTGAATCTTCCTCCCCACTCCTATGTAAATGACTCTAACCATGGTTTTCTTGGCTACTGAGGCCAAGTATCCTTCATGTCTCCTCTCAGCCGTAGGCATGAGACGTCATTAGGAATTGGTTGGCACTGGCATACAGTTTGCATGCCTTGAAATTTTTTGATTATTTTCTCTTTAGCTTGTCACTTGTGTTTTCTCATTGCCACATGAAACCTAAGTAAACTCATGAGAACATAACTGTCTTCGAATAAGAGGATGAATTTTAAAAGATAATTTGACCTTTGCTGGATGATAAAGGGAATAAATGGAATAAAATCTATGTAAAATAACTTTTAGAGAATTTTAAGTTATTTTTATGGGGAGTGTGCAATAATGCTGCCTCTATTTTCAAAGGTGTTCTGCTAGATTCTGGCAACACATTGCAGGGAAAAGGAGAAAAGATTCCTGAGTTAACCCTACTTGGTGCTTTCACTGTGTCTTATGCACACCTTCTATGGCCTCTTTATTTCACTGTTTCATAATTATGTTTTTTCACCTATTATATGATGATGATAAATTCTTTGAACCAGATGGTCTTAAGTGCTGTTGTGCCATATTTTAATTTTACAGTTACATTAAGACTATGGAGAAGATTAACAAATGAGACTGAGGTGTAGGAATGTTAACTTGCTTAAAGTCACTATGCTAGCAATAATGTGCTCTCTGCCTCTGCACAGCACAGCTTCCCAAGACAATTAGTGGCTGAGTGATGCTTGGATGAGAATGGCAATAGGCTTGAGTAAGTGGGAAAAGCTGTCTCTTCAGTAAATCATTTCTATTTCCCACCAGCTAATTGGAGACAGGCATTAAGAGGAAGAAATTCGTTCCACCCCACAGTTGCCAGGCTGTATTGCCTTCAATGGAGGTGAGGGATGGGGGCACGAGACCATTTTTCTAATTGAGATCATAGAGGAAATTGCTCTTGAAATAGCTGTGAAAAGCCACATTGAAAATGTGTTTGAAATAATTTTATTAACTGACAGAGCATCATTCGTAGGTAAATTTTGCCACTGTTATTCACAAAGCAGCAGACTTCCCCCATTGATAAAAACTTACTCTATAGTAGGCTATGTGTTATCTATATAAGATTTTTCACCAGAGAAATGAAACAAAGAAATAGATGAACTCTAACAAAAGCTCTCAGGACACAAGATGATGACCACCAGGGGGTGGGAGGGGAGGGAAGAAAAGAGGGGAAAAGGTGGGGTAAAGGGCACTGGAACTCTGGTGGGGGGGTGTGGTGTGAAATACAGATTGAGTTACAATGTCACTATTCAAAAATGAATACACATTAAAAACAAAAACAAAAACTTCCAACCAAATCCTTCTAAGAGAGTAGGTCCTGGGAATCTAAGATGTTTTTTCATACTACTCCAGAGGGCAAGAGTGAATACCTTTTTCTTCAGTTTTATAAACACATCAGTAAAAAATGTTATGGATTTGACATAATTCCAGCTACATATGTCCTTCTTGTTTTGTATGCATGTAGGTCCCTGAAACTGCAGAGAGTAAAAGCCTGAGTAAACTAATATCTGTTTGGAATTAACTCTTTCCAATCCCAGAATAACACATGACTTCTCCTCTGTTATGGAATTGTTAGACAAGTTATTAATTTGTTCAACTAAGTTTTTTTGTTGTTGTTTTGCTTTATGCAGACCAGCACTGTGGACTTTTAAACTCTCTGATTACTGTCTTGGAAAAATTTTGTACTCTCCCTCTCAAAGTATTATTCAATAAATCATTCTCAACAAGCAAGTCAAATAAGCATATTAGTCTCTGTTGCATTTAAATGGGCCTGTTAAACTGGCTGCATTTTGGCAGTTTGCCCAATTAAAGTTGTCATAATGAATCTATCTAGAACAGGAATGAGCCCAGTCAGGTTTCAGATGAAATACATGTTTTATATAAGTAACCTCTGAGGGACTCCAGAACTGCAAATTGCATAATGTGATATGAGTGTCACAGAAGCTTAGAAATTCAGGGGAATGAAGTGCAGCTGAGGCTTCCAACTATGTCATACATTCATCAGAATGGTTTAGTATCAGCTTTTGCTTTCATATTCCAGTGAATAAGAAGACAGTTTATTTTTATAAGGATATCATGATGTGTGTGTATTTTTATTTTAAGTCACAAGTTACATGAATGAATTATGCTTGTCCAACCAACTCCTTTTAATCCTTGACTATTTAAATGGAAAATCCATCTAAGCTGATTTTATTCCATGGAAGTCACTTTTCAGTGGGAGAGATTAGGAAACTGTCTTTATGACCAGCATACTCTCATACTTTAAGCAGAGAACTATAATTGTGCTTGTCTGAATATTATCCTTTATTTTGTTCATTAGAGTAGCTATTTGAACCAGATTTCAAGCCAGGCTTTTATTGATTGTTCCCCAACAGGGAAAAAGTTCAACGATTTACAAGGTAAGAATTAACTTCTGGCCTCGAGGCTAGTGATAGCTTTCTCGACACAGGAACCTATTAAATGACTCATGGTGGTATGGCCTATTGACAATTACAATTGTTATTTGAATTATGACCAAAAGAGTTTTTATTGCATCTTTATTTTTAAAGATTTTCTCTATTTGGTTTTCTCTAACCGATCTCTTTGATTTAACAAACTACTCCTTCTCATCGGTGTGCATAAATTTCCTAACAGAAATGGTAAGAACAGTTCTGACCAACATCAGGAGGCAGTACAATGTCTTTTCAATTTTAAGATGAGTGTTGGGAGGGTCTTCAACACACCCTGAGGGCAAATGAGCCCTACTTCTTAGGTTAACCTGCCTGCAGGTGTCAAAATAAGCCAAATCCCCACCTGCTATCTGCCACGATGTTACAAATAAACAGGAAAATTATCCTCTTATAATATTTTACTCTGCGTAAAGGGAACCAGAAAGGACTCCAGAAGAAATATTTAAGTCATATATTTCTGCTGGAAGATACCAGTTGGGGACTGGGTTCACTGAGAAATGCTTATAAACAGGCCTCATACTTAGCCTGGGTAACTACTCACCAGGCAATCATCTGACCTGATTGATGAAGGTGAGAGAAAAAAGAACTTACCTTCCTTCTCTTCCATGTACCCTCTGGAAATTGCTAGTAGGAATTTCTGTTGATTTGCCACAGATCTCTTACCAGGCCTTCCCTACCCCTTGAGACTGAGAAGCTTTAACTCAGAGCCCCAAAGAACATGGCAGAAAAAATGGTAGCATCTCTGACAACAGAATCGGTTTCTTCAATCCCCAAGACACAAACCTCCAAAGGCAGGCCAGCAGTTTTACCCTAGAGCCTGGAGAAAATGACCTGTTACCTCAGACAGGACAGGGATTCTTAGCTGAGCACCCGAGCCCTGAGCTCATGAAAGCTTCTTAAACACTACAGTCTTGGCAGGAAGACTTCTTCACTGAATCTAATTACCAGCTTAAAATACAGTTGCTAACTCAGAGACCCAGCTTCCATGAATTTCCAGATCTGTTTATTAAGATGTCACTTAAGACCAAGAATAATTGTGGTAGCTGGCATCCATTCTTAGAGGGCTTTGGGAAGCTTATTTTTCTAGAGACTTGTCTTAGTTTATTTCTTGAAACATTTTACTATGCCCATATTCTTTCTCCACTTCTTGAAATTATAATACAACATTTGAAGGGAGACTTTGAAAGAAGAAAGTAATAAAAGGGAATTAGTATTTTGTAATGGTATCTATTATTTTAGTCATAATTACATAACTGACCCCAGGATAAATATCACTAAAATCTATTGAAATAAACTGCATATTAGAGTCACAATGTTTGATATTGCTGGTTTAGTGTTTCCTGAAAGTGGAATATTTTTAATGGTGATTTTATTGTCTCATCTTGCTATCTTTAAACTTAAAATGAATGATCTGTTTAATTCATAATAGAAATATATGAATTCTCAATTGCTGACCTTACTATTTTTATAATGACTTAGTCTATTTTATTTAATCTTCTGTGTTTTAATAAATCAATGCTGGTGTTCCTCTCAAAGCTGCTTCCTTAAACTGTATTTGTTATTGAAAACAATCCCCACTTGAAGCTTCTCAAGAGGGTGAAATTCTGAATTTAATTGCTCTCTGATCTGGGCAACTGTTTATATTTCAGTTTCTTCAAAATGCACTAAAGAAACAATATCAAGCAGATTTTCTGAAGTATGACTATAAATAGGTCAAATATAATACAATCTGAACATTACAGAGGGAAGTGTCTAGAAATTTATTCTGCCATGTGTGTCTAATATTGAGTCAAGTATTAAGGTTGCTGAATACTAGCAATTTAATTTTCAAAATTATTTGCTGAGAAAAGAAATAAGATTTGAGAAGCTATAATATTCTCCACTTTGCTTCCATGGTAAATGATAATGACCTCTGGTTCTTGAAGAAGACATTTCTAAATTCCTTTTACTAGATAATTCATGGATAGCTTCACAAATGCTCAGCGCTGCATTTTCACTTGACTAAGGAAACATTTATCATACTGTTCTGAAGAGTCAATATAGAAGAAAATATAAAAACAAAAATACTCACTTCTGGTTTTAAAGAAAGGAGGTAACTCTTGACCTACTTAGAGCATTTATATAACTCTGTTCCTAAGAGGTTTTATTTACTCAGTATGCATTTACTGAGTAAGTTTTACCTCTAGCATTGCACTAAACACAAACCATAAAAATAGATGAATTCTGGTGTACCACGGTGGAAGAGTGATTTGGTCTGATGCCTCCAGCTGGCGCAGTTCACACACGTCCTAAGGACCCAAGTTCATGTCCTGGGTCAGGAGAAACAACCTCTGCTCTCCTCCTGTCTGCCTATCTGCCTACTCACCTTTGTTCCTGCCGGCACCTTTCCTTAAAAAAAAAAAAGTCAATTATTCATGCTTTCTATAATTTCTATTTTATGTTTAATGCACAGGGATTATCTAACCACAAAAATATAGGACATAAAGACTGTTTAGAAAAAATGTGCAGAAGAAATTAAAAAATAAGAGCAGAGTCAATGGCCATTGATTTGTAGCCGATCTAGACCATCTTTTTCAAGATTATTTTTTGCAGGAAGGGTAGGGTTAAAATAAATCAAGCCATGGTTGTGTAGCTTCTCTGTTCCTTTTGGAACATATTTCAAACTCCTTTCACGATTGTATTTGAGCTACAAGAGTCACTGAAGGTTTGTCAGATAACAATGAGAACAGGTTAACATAGCTTTTAAAGGGTGACCCACCAGGTGTTAGAGTGAGAGAAACTGTGAGAGGACTAGGGATTGATAGCAACCTACTGTCAAGTAGGCTAGGGCAGTGGGAAGAAATCATACAGGAAGGACGTAATGGCAGGCCAAGCGAAGTGACATGATGCCATAACGTCTGTAGAGTACGGAAGAGTCGTGCGCAGTTCTATTTCGTTGAAGCACTGGCTGGGTGATGGCGCCTTCACCAGGGATGGCTTTAAATTTTGCTGTAATGTCCACATGTAAATGTGAGGAACTAAAAGAGGGGCCACCAAAATAGAACTAATGGAGAGATGGAAAGGGAAACAGTTACAATTTGTCACATACATCAAAAGAGAAGACACAGGACAACCCTCTTGCAGCACAAATCATACAAGGTTGCTTCCATCGCTTGGGCCCCTGGAGGGGAATTTGGGAATCAGCTCTCTGCTGTAACTAAGGGTTTGGAAGGGAAAAGTAAATCTTCCTTTCCTTTTCTTCTAAACCTTGCAATTCAAATCCAAGTATTTAGATTGTTTGTGCTCGTTTAACTTTTATCATGTGTTTTGGTGAGGATGGAGAATATATCAAATAATTCTCCACTGTGTCTCCTTTTCTCAGTACACTTGATAGTATTCATTGGCTGTTTATTTCTATATTTAATAACAAAAATAACAACCACAATTAGAGTAGAAGGACACTATTGGATCTGCTTAGGAGAAAGGCAATTGATACACCTTGTGAAAATGATAGTTGGAGCAGTAGTGAAGTTGGCTTTTTGTTTTAGACTTTAAAATCCTGGTACTTAATTTTAATGACAAAAATATTAAATTATATACACACCCTTTAAATTGTCATGGGCAAAACATAGGCAGAAGCTGGGTATGTGGGAAGAAGAGACTTTGTTTAAGCTCAGGTACCCAAGTGGTACTGTTTGATTCCTCTTTAGGCCAAAAAAAAAAAAAGCAGAATAAATCTTGAGATTGAGGAGTGGCAGAGTCCAACAATTTCTTACAAATAGGAGATCTGAACAAATTTAAAATCAGAGAGGAAGACATACTACAGAAGGGATCAGAAATATTGGCGGAGGAGGGAGAGATTATTATAATAGATGAGCTGAACAGAAACTTAAAAAGGCAACAAAACAAAACACTGTCTGAGGTGCTGTTCTCTCCTAACTGCTGGCATCCCATGGCCTCCCATCCCCCTGCTTGAGCCAGTGATGGCGCTGTTATGTCTTGCTTTTCCTTCCACCTGTCTCTCCACTGAACTGGATTAGCTGGATGACAATGAGTGGGAAGCATTTATTTCAAGTAGATCAGAATGCTGAGAGCAGGAAGCTTGCTTTCCCTGTTGCAGAGCTCACCTCCTATCTTCTTTCTTCTTACTTTTCACCAGCCCTGGAGTATACACCCACGTGACCCAAATGCCCAGGACTGCAAAAAGGATGTTGTTAGAACCCCAGCACCTGAGTTTAATGCGGAGGAGCAGCCCTTCTCTTGCCCTGCATCTCCCCTGCCCCCATTCCTTCCAGTCCCCCATTCCAGGCTGTCACAAGGCACATTCCCCTTACACCTGTGTCCTCCAAGGTATATTCTGTTTTCTCCCTGCCACATTCGCTTTCCTGTGACGAACTCAGTGGGGAGCGGGGATATCTGACTAGAGTACCTGACACTGAGGAGTGTGTGACACATGAGCTTAATCTCAGGAGGGCTTGACTTCACCAAAAGATAACGTTTTGACCTGTTCATAATACCCACATTAAAGATGCTTGGAAGAGTAGTAACTAATGTAGTCCTTATTGAGTAACAAATTGCAAAGATTCAATTAAATAATACAAGCACAATATGAGACTTGGCCTATAGTTAAGTATAAGCATATAAGTAAGCTGTTATTATTTGTAGAATGTAATTCTTCTATTTTGGGAAGAAAAAATTTAGAGCCACCAATGTCCATCAAGGAGTAAAATATATAGTGGAGTTCACTAGTTCTTCACCATGAAATGTTTTCATCCTCCAGCCTGTGTCTAGTCCTGGTGGTGGTTGGGACAGGCTGTGTTCAAATGCTGTGGGGGAGTTTCTCTTGCCTGTGATGGCAAGATCAAGACTGCCGCTGGGAAGACCTTCCATCTTACCATTCTGGGTGCTTGGCACGTACACTCATGTTATTTAATTTCGTTTCATTCTCCTGAAAAACAAAAAAATCCCGAAAGATCATAGCCCCATTTTAGTGATAAGGAACTAGGGTCCGAGAGCTAAGTGATATGCTGATAGGGTCCAGGACTGGCAATAACTGACTTTAGCTAGCTCTCATGATATTTTTAAGGAAATTGTAACAAGTTTTAAGACATTTTTCCTGAAGAAATAATAATGCCTTTGCATGAAGATAATGTCTCTTAGTTATGCTTTCTTTGGCCTTATAATCTCTAAAGAGCTAGTACTTGTTGATTTTTTTTTTGGATAGTTAAATCCATCACTGTAAAACAATTTATATACAAGCAAATGCCATGAGCCATGAGCCTTATTTGTAATAGACATAAGATGTTAGCTTCGTACTTGAAAACTTGTTTGTTTCAGTGCCCTTTTAAATTATTTCTATTTCCTTTTCTAAAATGGAAATCAAATATTCATTTGATATAATGTTTAACAGATTGTTAATTAGATGTCCATATATGAAATTCTTCATTCTCGGATACTATTTTAGCTGATTTACACTATCCCATGGAAAGTTAAACCCATGTATTTGAACCTTAGGAGAAAAATATAACTTATATACCACTTTCTATTTTCTATTTAGAATCAGACAAATATGTGTGTGTATCTAAGGACATTGAATGTAGCGTGCCTTGGTGAAAATTTTACAAAGCCAAAATCATAGGAACTTTGTCAGTCATCTACAGCATAGAGCTTCAGTTCAATTGATTGATGTTAGCGAGTTCTCCAGATTTGCATTCCTCTTGCCATATACCCGCTCTCAAGTTCTATTATAAATCCAGTTGGCTGGAGGAAATAGATAATTACTGCTGTGAGCAACTTAACAAAACATGTTTATTTGCATATAAGGTGTAGATGTGCATGTATGTTGATTTATTCTTTGCATCATCATATAAAGAGTTCCCAAAGTTGGAATTCTGAGAAACTAAGCTCAGAGATAATAAAAGAATTGATGCATTTAAGCTCAATTGTCAAAACCTGGCCATTAAGCCAACCAACCTTAGTGAAAGGGGCATCCTTGGTAACTTGGAAGCAGAGGCAAATAGGGGACACAGCAGAAGGAACTTGGTGAAAGGGGATTAACTGATAGTGTTGAGTGACACCAGAACTCTGGTGGTTGGGTGTGGGATTATATACACATTGGTCAAGGTGTGGATCAGTTGTTTGAAACTTACATACTTTTGTAAACCAATGGCATATTGCTAAAAAGGAAACTTTAGTTCCAAGCCACTTGGTTGGTCAGGAATGCAGAGAATCTGAGATTATGGAAAATATCTGGACAAGTGATTCAGACATGCTAACTTTTATTATAAACACTAGTATGTGCATAACTTCAGTTTCTTCAGCGGTCAACGTTTTTTTGATTACGCCCTTAAAAAGTCTGTAGATATCATTGAAATATTTGTTGGCATTTATATAGTATAATAAAAGTGAATTTTATGCTAGGGAGGTATCTATCTTGAGAAACAATGATCAAAAATCCTTAAAAGTTATACCGAAATAAACAAGTCAAATTGCTCTTCCTGGTCTGACTGTCATTAACACAATGGCAGCAAACATGTGTTATTACATATTACTTGATTTTTAATGATATGCTACAGTAATTGTTCACTCAGCATATTCTGCCTTTCATGTTTTTGCCTCTTCAGGGAAATAATGCAACATATAAATAAATGTAACTTAACAGAGCCACAATTTCCAAATAAGTTATGTTTAAATTGAAAATATATAGGTTTAATGATTATAAAAGTAGCCACATACTTCTTTTTTGTCTCTGTTCATGTGATCATAGTAATAGAATAAGAAGATAAAATAGAAGAGCTAATTAAGGAAGAACACTCATGTCCTCTCTCAATATGGCCTAGTTATCCTCTGAACCACATAATTGACGTGTATTATAAACAAAATTGTGCTATCTCTGTTGCTTGAGTTCTAGCCTTCACCTCTCTTGATCCTTTTCCACACTGAGAAATCTTATCAAGCTGTGAAATACTCAGTTTGGAAAAAGTCCTGATTGTGTCCCTCTGAAAATTCATTGGCATTGCTTAAAATATCAAATTTTTGTTTTTTGATTTTGTTTTTTTACTAAAAGCATAGATAGTTGATCAAACAGTATTTTGAAGTTTGTGGAAAGAAAATGATTTCCCACAGAGAGTGAAATTTGGTCCAGAAATGAACGCAGTACATTGGCTTTTCTAAGGAAATGCTTGGCTATTGCCAATTGAGAATCTCCTTGAGCAATAAATTTGATGATTTAGCCATGTACCTTCCAGTATGTCTACTGTGTTGGAAGATATTGAGTTATCTCTGATTAAGGGGCTTAAGCTTTGTTACGCAATGTTGCTTTCATCATTATTCATTTTTTAAACTGCTTTCATATATTCTCCTGGTATTTTCACATTAATAATAAGAATCAACCTGGATTCTGCCAACATTTTTGGAAGGTTCCTAAGAACATCCCTCTTTCATTTTTTACCCCTTCTCCTTCCTCACTACAGACCATCCAATATCATGTTCTTAGAAGGAGCTATAGACTCAGAAACTTTTAATCTTGTTTTATTAAGATAAGACCAGGAATTGGAGGGATAGCCCAGTGCTTTGTATATATAAAATTAATTAAATACTGGAAAAAAACCATTTAACTTTGTTCTAGTTCAGTTCTTATAAAATGGAAGAGCATGGGGTTGGAATCTAGAAGACCTCAGTTTGAACTCTGGCTTTGCTAACTTATTGCTTGTATGCTTTTGGATACATTATCTACTAACTCTTAGTTTCTCTGTCTGTAAAATAGGAATGACAATATCCATGTCGTTGTTTTTCTTTGAGAATTTATTATGGAAAATACAGATGAAGTATTTAGTAATACCTGACATGTGTTAATTTAGCAAAGGTGGATTTTACCTTCCTTTTAAATTACACAAATTAAATTAATAGACTTTTTAAACATACTATTTCATGAGAACATCATTCAGTATAATTTACTGTTATAGTATTACACGGTATTTTGATTGTTATGATAGCTGAAAGTGGTTATAAAGTTCATGCATTTTCCAGACAGACCTGAAGTTACAGAGTAAAAACATGAGTGTAGATTAAAATAGAACTGATTTTAGATTCTGCTTCTAACATAGTAAATCCAGGTGACTAAGAAAAATTATTTAAGTATCTTTCACAGTTTCTTCAATTTATGAGAATAAAGATAAGGTTATATAAAACTCAAAAGATTGTTTTGAAGATAAAGATGTCAAATACGCAAATCAGTGTTTCGAACTTCATATAGAACTAATTTAATGTTACTGTTCTTTCAATCCTCAATGGAGCCAATATATATATTCCTACAAATATATATATATATGTATATCTATATTTATATATTTTTTTCCTACCAGTGATGATCCTTGGAATATTTTAATTACCTTTCCAGGCCTCTCCTTGCACTTTATTGTTGTAGGTCCATCTGCCCACAGGCATGTTATTCTGTCTCCCAAACTTCCCTCATGCCCATCCTGAAGGTAGCCCCTCATCTGTCAATGGCCAGATGAAGGCTTTCTTGATATCCAGGGGAATGGGCGACTCCTACTCTACACCAGCACTGCCCCCGGAATAGATCCCCATGCCAGCACTTGTGACACTTTTCCCGCTTATTCATTTGCATAATTTTCTCTTTAAGGCTAAGTGTACTTCTGGAGGTTATAATCATACCTTTTTATCTTTTTTTTTTTCCTTTCAGTGCTTGGCACAGAGTAAACAGTCTTTCACTGAGAGGGTTGAGTCATGTATGAATGGATTTTGAATGGCTAGATAAGAAAAATAAGCAGAATGTAAATAAATAACCCCAAGAGCTCTTTCAAGAGTGCCTAGAAATGAGCTATGTGGAACCCAGGGTCTTGGAGTGTTAATGCACAAACTCAATTCATGAGACACACAGCCTTTTCTAGGTCTCCTCTGACCAGGTTATATTCAAGCTCAGACTTTGATTCCAAAGTAACTCATGAACCCCACAAAGCCATTTCCATGCTTGATCTATCAAAAAGAACAGTGAATTCTGTTGGAGGCCCCCTGATGAAATATAGCACCATGCATATTACATCCAGTTGTACTTCAGTCTTCTGCCACCTCTAATAGGATGCTGAGATAACAGGAGGGGACAGCATTCACCTGCCAATCCTTCTTCTGAGACATACATTCCAGTCTGTACCAAGTGGTGCTCTTGTTCTTTCTCAGTTCCTCTATAGACTAGTTGATTTTCCAAAGAACACATATTAAATAATAAAAGAATACATGGTCTGTGTAATTAAGGGGTTTGGTGATATAGAAAGGCAGGCGGATAACCATACCAAAAAACCTATCCTCAAGATAGATACCAGATTGGAGCAGAAATTTGAGTACTGAGATGCAAGTGTGACTCAGGTTTGACCTGATCAAAAAGGAGATGTCTCCCTACATGCATGTGTTATAGAGGTGAAGATATGTGAAGAACTCTTTGTCTCCATGGTTGCCAAATTAGCAGAGAAACAGAATTTATTTTGGAGGGGAAGTGAGAGAGAGAAAGAAGCAGTGTAATTTAGTGAACTCTTTTATAGATGAAAGCAGAGGTATCTGATGTCTAGCATACTGAGCTGAGCACTGTCACTTCTGATTCTTTTATTAGAAATGTGATAATACTCATAATGTTATTTCATATCTACTGTGGGCTAACTGCTCTTTGGAATTTTCTAATGTAATCCTTAAACAACTCTATGTGATAGATACAGTATGTCCTTAAGAAAGTTGAGAAATCCAGTGATTTCCATGCCTACCTAGCAAGTAGACTTAAACACATCTGTAAAACTGCTAAGCCTCCCTGCTCAATATTATACCATTCATATATGTTCATAACCTATCAGAACATCTCAGGACTGATTTGCCAGAAGCCTTACATTGTTCTGCATTATGTGTTTGGGTTCAACCAAAATTTTAGAAGACGGAAGAATATATTGGCAATATAAAGCAGAGTCCTCAAAGTCAACAATCTGTTGGCCCTGGACAATAATTCTAATATAAGATTTAAGAAGCACCAGCTGTTCAGACTTGTTTGTCCTAGAATAAGCTTGTGAGAACACCTCTGTTCATTTTTATTGACTGTGTCTTGTGATACTCATAAGGAGCAATGAATGATATTGGGTCCATGTTAGAAAGGAGTGTTACAAAAGGCAAAATATCACAGACACAGATATGCCCAACTCATCTTTCCTATGGCTCCAGAGCCTCAGGACACCCAATCCAAGGCCGAGCCACTGACATTGGTGGTGGACACTGCATTTCCATGTAGGCTGTCTTCCAAAGAGGATCAAGCTCAGCCCTATTTTGTTAATGAGCTCTGACAGAACCCAAGGTGGCATAAACACTGGTTTTTACTCCTTTAAAACAACTAAAAAGTCATCAAAAGACTCAGCTTCAGTTATAATTATATACACAATAATACTCTTAGAAATATGACTTACAAGTTTAATTGATCTCAGAACTAAGATGACAATGAAAATATGCAATAACTTCTTAGGATATTGTTTCACTGTCTCAGAATTTATATTTCCAAAACAGTTATCTTTTATTGTTGTTACGCTAACTAGATACAAAGGGATTCACATTGTTTTCATTTTTGTTTTGAGTTAAATTAAAAAAAAAAAACAAACTACTATTCTAGTGTCTCTTATATTTCATCTCTGTTAGGTGATTTACAGTTATTGGGCTTCATTCTGATAGGAACTTTGAGAAATTGGAAGCACTGAGGAGTCAGGAAACATGTTCAAGGTCCAATAAGGGGAAACAGACCCAGGTCTCTGGTTCCAAAGCCTATCCTCTCTTCAGATTCCATGCTCTTCTCTCCTGTGAGTTCAGTCACATTTTCTGGAGCAAGTAAATATTCACATGCTCTTCTGAAATCATAGTCTCATGAGATTTGGGATCAAGACTCTCCTTTACATAAGCCAAGCTTTGAAATTTGTTCATAGACACTTCCCAGCATTAGTTTTATGTCATCTTACTGGTCTCTAAGGATCACTTTTTCATTGCAGAAGCCAAAAGTTGGGATCTCTGGCCAGGATGGTGTCCATTGGAAACTGATAAACTTTTGTCCTTGACTTCTGCTCCCTTTGATTTGAGACATTTGCCAGGTACACTGTTTCATGTACTTTCTCAGAGCTGCACAGGTGACTGACATGGAGCCAAGGGAACTGTGTGTCCTAGAGTGTGTTTGCCGGCCCTGAGTTCTGTACCGCCCTTTTTTCCTCCGTCTTACATTCCTTCCCTCTTTTTGTAAGCATCTTTTTAATGAAACTCTCAGTAGAAGTCTTTTCTTTGCTCTTTTCAGACTTCATCAAATTTTAGTTATCACATTTTCTTATTATTGTATGTTGTCTCTCATCTCCATATTCTTGAAACACAGCAGACTTCTAGTTCAGTTTTCACTGTATACTGGTGTTTCTCTTTAGCCATTCTCATATCCTCAACTTACAGGCCCTAAGAAAAATGTAAGATGAACTTATATTGTCTACTTGTTTTGATAAGGTTATAAACTCCTTAAAAATAGAAGCCACACATACTTATTTTGCATCTTAACTTTTCCTTAGATAGTACTTGACTTTTTCAGGTAGTACTTTAATGTTGGTGCCTAAAGTATCTAGAAATTTCTTGCCTTGGACAAAATTGAAATTATTCCTGTTGGTGACCAATTAGGTAAAAGAAGGGAAGGGAAGACAGTGGGAGGAAGAGAGAGGAAAGAGGGAGAGAGGAGAAAAGAAAAGGAAAAATAATATATTACAAGAATATTATCATAACAATAAGCATCAGTTATTGAGCTCTTATGTTATTTGTCAGACAGTATATTTTAAAACATTATATCTCATTCAATGCTTCAGTCCCCATGTGAAATAAGTATTATTTTACAGGGGAAAAAACAAAGCCTTAAATTTAGTCACTTGCTTTAAATTACCCAGCACATTAGTGGCCACACTGGGATAAGAACTCAGATCTCTGGCTCATTAATGATGGATTTTGAATAGTTCAGCACCACTCTATTCAGTAGTAATTAGCGTGTTCCTAATACACATCACAAGTATACAGGATCTCTGCATAATCTAAATGTTGCATGGTCCCAGAGCATTAGAGAATAGGAGTTTAAACTCATCAATGCTAATGAGAAGTTGAATTTGTGATCTGATGCTAGTCATTTTACATTCCTTATAGAATGTGTTTCATAGGTTAACATCTTGATCTGGCTTTAGCTCTGTTTTCTCATTACTGTTTTTAATTCTCTTAGAAATATTTAGTTTATGTTTATGTGTAAAGAGTCACAGGCCCTCTTGAAATAATATGGAGAATAAAACAAAATAGGGTATATTTGGTTTAGGATAAAACAAAATAGAATAAATATTGCAGGCTTTGCCCCTAGGAGGAACCTCTGTATTATGTCATATGCATTAGTTTCGGACCAGACAGTGTCTGTGAACCAACTGAATTCTGGTTTTATAACTTAACATGGGACTTTGAATAAAATAACTCCCCAGGCTTACCTATGAAATAGAGGTTTTGATGTATACATTGTAAGAGTAAAAAATGACTGAAAACAGTTAACACAGTGTTTTACACCAAGAAAGTGCTCAATAAGAGTAACAGCTGCTATTATTTGCAATATACTGAAATATGAAAGTAGCTTATTGAAATATATAGTCATTAGTCCAGGTGGAAAGATGCTGTGAGTCCCAAGTAACAGACTTTCTTTGTGTCTGAGTAAAAGACTATGAAATTGCTTAGTTATAGGTATATATAGGGACTCTCTGACCCTAGGTAGTTGGGTTCCTGAGGACAGTATGGGCATGGATGCCAGAAGCTCCCCCGTCCTGATGTGTCCCTTACAGTGGGTACACCTGTACCCCATGAATTAATGAATTACCAGGGTGCCATCAGAGAGTATCCAGGCAATCGACCAGGCCCTGAGGGTAAAGGTTTTGTCTTTCTATTTGAAAGCAGAAGGTTCCTACTTCATCTGATTTGGCACACTATCGTGGGGTTCTGGGAAATGCTCAGTGCTTCTCCCCTATAAACTAATGGTAACAGCGTTCTGCTTAGTTTGCTTTTTTCTTTAAGGATGAAACATAAGAGTTGGAAACAGAAGACCTCGATTCATCTTTAACTTTGCCTTTTTCAGTTCTGTGACCACAAACCAAATTTCTGAACTCAATTTCCTCATCTATAAAATGGGCATGTTAATGATCACCTTAGGAAGTGGTTAGGAAGATATTGGACTCAAAGATGCTTTGAGAATTGTGACATACAGAGGAAAGTATTACTGTTTATAATTTAGGTTTATATTATGTGGTGATGTGTGTGTTTGCAAATTCAAATCTTCGTTGTATACACTTTTAGGAACACTGTGCAAGTCCTTTTATTTGTCTTTTTGAAATGTTTACTTATAGTTGGAATAAAGTCTTTGAGATAAAAATGCACATAAAATTCCTGCCAGACATACTTGGTTGTGATGACTGAAAGAAGCTACTTGGGTTTATTGTTATGCATATACACTGCTTAGAACCATCACTATCGTTCTGCTGAATATAGCTCATTTCTGCATTTTATGTCATGCTGGAATGTGTAGTATCATACCTTTCTGTTATAGAATCAGTATCTATTACTCAGACATATGTGAACATTCATTTGAGACCTATTATAAATATTTAGGCCATGGAACTAAAACCAAATTTACTTAAACTTTATGTCCAAATTTAGTAAATGAAGCTTACTTTTATAAAACTATAAGAAGTTTTGATTAAATTAATTCATGAATCTAAGCCACCTGAATCCAATTTAATGATCTTAATCATTCTAAATGGGTTGGTGAGCTGTAAGAAATACAAGCTCTAGTTTTGTGACTGTCATTTTTCTTATTCATTTAAACACATCTCCAGTTGCTTTTTTTGCTGGATAATATTAACTGGTCTCTCTCAATACTTCCTCTTTATTCTATTTGAGCAATGTGTCAGAAATGAAAATTATTTCTTTTTGTCACTTGCTGATTTTGAGGGGAACTACATAGAACACATGTCAATTTGCATGTAGCCAGTGAGAAAAATAAAACTTTCTTCAGAATCATCTCTCCATGTATCAGTTTCTCTACATTGTGGATCCTAAAAATGGAGTTCCTTGCAGGTACAGAACACATGAAAGGAACGCATGTTGTTTCCCACATGCTATATTTATGTTTATGCCTCTGTTAAAACGAAGTCTTCTTTTTAAGAGTGACCCTTTGCTATTTCATGCTAAGCTTATAAAATGCACCTTCTTTCTAATGTCTGCCTTTTCTTCCCTTCATTGGCCTCTTTCTCTTAACATAATCACAACCAGGTCACTCCAGTCCTTAAGAATGGGCAGATGTACTTTCCAGCTAACTAACGCTCCATTTTCTTTTTAATTCATCTTTTCCCTTCTACTAGGGTATAATTTAGTGGCAGACTTTGTGAAGTATATACAGATGCTGATTTATAATGCTGTACCCTGAAACTTTTATAATGCTGTAATACAATGTTACTTCAATAAAATATTAATAAAAATTGGGGGGGAATATCAGTAATTATAAAGGTAGGGAGAAGAGAATAATCTCATGTGGCCACTGCTCAACTTCAAAAAACTTAAATATAAATAAAAAGGTAAAATCAGGACTCATAAAATGAACACATGTCCAAGATTTTATATAACTCATTAATTAATGAAAATGCCTTTGAAAATATAGCAATTGTTTTGAAAAAGAGATCTTTAATAACATCCATATGTCGGTAATCAGAAATGCTGAGATGAATTCGTTAATAGATTCAAAACTAGTCAGTATCAGTCATGTAATAATCAACTGCATGTCACAAATCCATTTGCATTTCTATAGATAGAAACATTTACTATCACTTTTCTATAAAGTACAGAGTTGAAGATAAGACAATGAGCTGCCCCGATAACCCAGAAGGTACTCTAGACAGGAAACCTAGTATAATCTTTTATCCCATCTTAAAATCTTTCACAATTTCTCCTAACACTCTGTTCCTTAAATATTGAGTGTCTTGCCAGGAATTATTGGATAATCAACATAAAATAAACCCAGCAACCATAGATTTAAAGGTCATTTGAAACAGAGACGCTAGAGAAAATATATGAATTACACTTTGTGGTAAGTACTATATAGGAAAGATGAAAGGCAGCATGAGAGATTATAACAAAAATTGTTGCAGAGGAGTAAGGGGTGACATTTAACCCATTTTTATGATGAGCCCGGGGTTAGTATGGCAGAGCCGGGGGACGCATCCCATCCCCAGAGACCATCACTGACTCAATCCCTGGACTCCAGAGCTAAACCCTGGGATGCTATTGGAGAGACCCAAATCTTGAAATCAGATAATGAAAATCAGCACACATTTCTCCAATGAAACTCTGTTGGGATGGGTTTTACATTCTAAGGCCATCTTTCAACCCAGTAGAGCAGAAAACAATTTCAACTGTACCTGTTTCTGTAACAATGTTTCTGTTAAAAGTGCATTTTCATTTTGACTGAGGATGAAGGAATGAATGACCATTTTGAGGACAGAAGCCCAAACTTCCCCAAGCTTATATAAAATCTGGTTAAGAAAGGAAACAAGGCCACGGAGCATATTTAGGTCCCAACCCAAGACAGGAGATATGTATTAAAGACTACATGTTTAAATTGTTTGCTCATTTTCTGATCTGCTAGGCCCTAGAAACAAGATGGTGGGATATCCTCAAAAAGCAACAAAGACTTGTTCCTGGTGTTTATAGGAAAAGATTGTTTTGAACTGACTGTCTAGCAAATGTGAAGACATTTAGTAGGAGAAATGTTTATGAGTTTGAGAATAGTTAGAAGACTTGTGTTAGCACAGTTTTTTTAGAATTTGGCATATTCAAAGTATGGTCTAATATATTATCTCACTATTCCTGTAATTCTGATGGTAAATAGGATACACATCATTTTACCCAAATGCCACTGAGAAAATTGAAACTCAGGGAGATTTTCTTGAAGCCAAAGTCACAAAACTGGTGAATGACAGAGATAGAACTTGATTCCTGGTTTTAGGATTCCACACCTGGCTCTTTTTCTACTATACTAAGTTACTTCTGTATAATTTTACTCCACTGGCATCCAAGCTATAGATGAGAAAATAGGAAATGAGGAGGACTGGGAGTCATAACTATGGGAATGTTGGAGAAGCTGAAGGAAAGAAGCCCATCATCTGGTCCCTTCTCTGTGAATATCTAGCAAGGATTTCCAAAAGGAGCATCCAGGTGTACAGCACAATTCTGTTCTGAGATCAAAAGTTTAACCTTGATGTTGAAAATACCATCCTTTAACTTTAGACCTTGGAATTCTTGGTTCCCAAGAATCACATTTATTCAAATATCTCTACATTTACATACACCCTACTGTGTCCTATGCCCTCTGCTAGTCATCACATGAATGTCTCTTCCATCCTGTAAGTTCTTACTTAGAAGATTCTCCCAGCAAGACTTGTGACTCTCTGATGGTGGTTTGGCCCTATTTTAATAGATATGTCCTTTAAGAGCTTTCTTAATATTGTATTATTTTGTGGGAAAGTTGTCTCCTTGCTAAGAATTCAGGATTACTAAAGGCAAGAATCAAATCCATCTCTTATTATGAGAGAGTGGGGTAGGAAGAGGGCCCTTGGGCCAATCCTCACATGCTCAGAATGCGTCAAATGATATCACCAACTACAAGTTTCTCTATATAGCCTTAAAGATATTCTAAGGGGACTCAGAAAGATGTTCATTATATTACTATAGATATTTATCCTTTTACTAGGTCATATGGCTTACAGGCTTACATTATTATTTTTTATATATATAGTTGACTCTTGAACAATGCAGGAGTTAGGGGCACTGTTCCTCAGTAGTTGAGAATTGGTGTATATTGTTTAGCTCACGCTCCATTTATGTGGGTTCTGCATCCACAATTCAACCAACTAATGTTTGATGTTAGTTGATTGAATCTGTTCATTTGGAACCTGCTCATAAATAAAATCTGGGTGTAAGTGGATGTTGAAACCTGTGTTGTTCAAGGACTCACTGTATTCTGTAATTATCTACAGGTAACATGATCATATTTTGTTATTGCATTACATCACTTATGAAGCACTTGAATTGTACCACAGTTTTGGCATTATTCTTTTTTCATTTCTTTAATTTAAAATTAGAGTTGGGACCTTAAAAAATAGAAGTGAGCTGGTCTATTGGTCCACCTCTGAGACATTCTGCTTTTGTCTTTTAATTGTCTTTCAATTTTTTGTGTCTTCAGTACCTAACAGGGTCATGACAGATATTGCTGAGTGAATGAATGATATACATAATTATCATCTGATGTTGGGTAGGAAGTAAGGATTAGGGAAGAAATAAACATATTAATAATAATTTTCACCCTTTGCCTTCAAAATGAACATTTCTGTGTGTTGAGATCAGATTTGATTTGCTGGACCAATTATTTTTGTGTGTGATGTGACTAAGTTCCAAGTGTGCTTAAGATTTTATGCTTTAAAATCTTCAGTATAGGTTATGTTTGGAGATTGTATTTGTAACTGGTTTGTGTTGACCCACACACAAAAACAACCCTCATGGAAGAAATATTTTAGCTATCAGTTTTGTCAAATAGCAGCTTCATCCTGCTGTCTTGAAGTCTGAATTAGGCTGAAGTACAACTTTAAAAGTTGTCATTGTAATTACCCAGCACAGTCTTCTCTTTGCAATTTTATATGCAGCTATAAATACATATGCTCAGGGATGTTTATATTTTATAAAATGTACATATCAATAGACAAGAGATTACTGAATTATGTATTTCCTCTAATACATTATAGTTTTCTATAATTTGTAATATGTTGTAGTTATAGTTTGAGTTGTCTGCCATCTAAATGTAAAACTTTCTGGCTCTATAATGAGTTTTACTTTGTGCTGTGGGTGATACCCCTCAGGTAATGCTAAGACTAAAGGAGACATGCTTCAGCATCAAAAGAAAATCAAAACAAACCAAAACACCCCCCATCTTTTCATATCAGTCCTAACACTAATAAGATTTGGGACAGGATGACATCCAAAGTCATATTGCAGTTTTATCTTTTAAAATAGAATTTTCAGCTCATAGTCCTAAATGCAAATTACATATGTTTTGAGATGCTGTTATTATGGAATCTTCTACATCAAGCAATATTTTGACACATTGGTCTTATCTTAATGCAAAAACCAATCGTTTGTGAATGTTTTAAAAGCAAAAGTGTATTTGACGTTTTGGCAAAAATTCCCCTCCACACACTCACTACACTAAAAATTCACAGTTCTGCATGACTTGAAAGAAACTAAATTACAAGCTTGTCCTTTTGCTCTGAGAATCTATTTAGTATCTTTTTGCTTGATTAGATGACAGTAAACTGCTACAGCTAGTAAGATTTTTGTTCTCTTTTTGAGTTCAGGTAAAACACGTTTATGGTTTCATGATCTTGTTTCACTGGAGCCATGATAACAGACACTTTTGGGGATTGATTTGATTTTGCCAGATAGACCCTGGGTGTTGCTGGCTGAAAAGGCTTTACATTGCAAAGTGCCAGCGCCCTCTAGTGTTTTTTCGCTCAGAACCCTGAGAAAGTGGAAGCTGTTACCTTAATGAGAAGATGCTAAAAGGGAGATTGAGTCTGGAAATGCTTGGATTCCGTGATTTGACAATAAAGCATAAGGGTGTCTTTATTTTCTGATGAGTAGCATCTTTAACTAGAAAATAAGGATTTATGTCTACTTTTTTTTGGAAATATGTCTTCATTTTGTCTTTGCAGGGACTTAAGGATTTTCAAGGTTACACTTATGAAAACACCAACGTTAAAGGAAGTTGTATGCAATAGGTCAAAAGACAGGCTCTGCGTTAAAAGAAGTTTAATTTTAATTAAAAATTCTGTTTATTTGTTGTTCTTACATAATATTATATGGCATAATTAGTTCTTTGCGACTTAAAGGCTAATTTTCATGATCAAGTTATCAGACAATATTTATTTCTCCTATTTCTAATAACCATATTCTTCTATCTATTTATCACTCCAGAATCATGTTTACAAAGTGAATTTAAAATGTTCTTTTTTTAAGGAAATGATAAGCGTGGTTATACTACACGTTAGTATAAATGATATTCCAAAGTCAATTATGACTTGTTTGCAAGTCTTTTTTTTTAAATTGCTTAGGTTATTTGTTGTTAGGAAATATAGATTCTAATGTGCTTGTGGCAATGGCATTCTTTGGAACAATTTGAATGTTACATACCATGTTTTTTTTATCTGTGCAAATGTGGAACATCTTGATGAAACACACATAAAAATGGTCTTTATAGCCAAAACTGACCTGATGGCAGAGCCAACACAGTATTATTAAAATATCTAGTTTAAATTTAGAAAAGATCAAGATCAAATAAATTCATTACATGACATTTCAAAAGATCCACAAAGAAAAAGTGAACCATGGTCTTTGCAGGAACTAATTTTAAATTTGTGTATTCATGGCCATTTGGTATAAACTCCTGCTTGCTATTGATAATGTTTGCAGAAATTTTATTCCATAAAAAATCCATAATTATCAAAATTTGATTGCTTCAACTGATGAAAAGACTTTAAAATGTTTTAAACAACTGAGAGAAAAGAGTTTTATTAAAAAGAAACTGCTAGAAACTACTAGTCTGTGCAAGACAGCAAAAGTGGCAGCCCAATAAATGTCAATAGCATGGTGAAGGGGATTGTTTACATACATGCAATCCTGAAACTAATTTCTATCGACATTATTTTCTATAAAATCAAGATTTACTATTATTGATGGATCTATCATGATTCCATAGAAGCAGGCTCCCATAGATCAAGGGATAGTCTTGATTGAAAAAAGATTTTTAAAAATTGGGCAACATAGTATTTTTGGTTTTCTTTATAATAACTAATCTTTGAAAAGTTTGAAAGGAGAAAACATAGTGCTTTATGGATTTAGATATTGCTGTAAGTGGAAACTGATAGCTGCTTGTTTGAAAGACAAAATTAAAATGTTATTATGTTTTCTACAAAAATGAAAATGTATCATGTATTATTTCATTAAAATGCTGCAGTATTAAAATAAAATATAAAACTAATGGGTCATTTTTTAATTTGCTTTACTTTGAGTGTTTTTATTCACAATTCCAGTAGTTAATGCTGCAGCAAAAAGAATTTTATTTAAATTCAAACTAATGAAAAAGTCTAAAATTAGATAATCTACTTAGAATTACTGACAATATAAGAAAATATACATGAATATCTTAAGTATAATAGCATTTTACATAAATGAATGTAAAAAATCAAGTTTATGGAATATACAAAATGTCTATAAATTATATATGTGTTTATTTTATGGCTCATATAAACGTTTCTGGTATGTCAACAAAACCCCATATCATACACAAAAATAATTAAATTAGCCATCTTTGATGTTTTGCTGATGATCTTTCTTAAAAAATTTGTAATTTACAACTTTTCCAATTTTGTTGTCAGGGAGGTTTATCAATGTGGGAATGTAGAATATTTTATATAAAAGTTTATTAACTTGACTTGCATACTTTTAGCTATTTTAAAATTAATTTTATTGAAGTTACATTGCATCATAACATTATATAGTTTTAATGTGCTTCGTTGTACCTCAAAATGCTTGGTGAGGCCTGTGTGTTCCCTTGTTCCTGCTCTTGCAATGGTAGGACTCACCGGCAGAGGGAGTTTCTTGGAATGAAACCAAGACTGGAGCCCCTGCACCTGCACCCTCACATAGAATTCTCACGCATGTTCTTCCACATCGAAAGAGATTCTTCAGGTCAGTTTTACCAACTCACTGAATACTCAGGATTACTGTGCCTCTTCTTCGTAAGTGAGAAAGAATTGATAATCAGAACTGAGTTAAAATCTCAAACTTGTTTATATACTAGGAAAGATTCTCTAATAAGATCCTGTGATAGCGCCGTTTATAAAAGCTTTTCTCCTGGAAATACATCCTAATTTATATTAGATAAGTTTTCCCCACACATAATTGAACCAAAGTATGTCTCTCTTATAAAAGTATTGTTGATACAGCTACATAACAATAAATATTACTAGGCTCGTTTTAAGTGGAAAAATGAGATCCAGTGTTTTCTCTTCCTAGGGATTGCTTTTACACCTTCAAGTGTGTCCTTTTTTGGAGAACAAGGTTAACTTTAATCTCATATTGAAACAGATGGGTGTAGTCATATAGCATTTTGTTTTAAGTGATTTTCAGGTAGGGCTAGGAGGAGAAGCACTGCCAGGTTGTAGCTGCTGATTGGTGGTTTTCATCATGACTAATTTTTTTTTTATTGCATTATGTGCTTCCAAAAGCCACAAATATAAGCATATTCAGAGGAGAATAATTTCGCATAGGCATGACAGGGGTGGACACCGCACTTGTTTAGAATGTTGGCAACAGCTTCCAGCTCATTCTGGCAGGTAAGCCCCTGAAGCCAAGTCAGTGACACCAAGACAAGCCTGCACTTTCCCAGCCTGATTCCAGCTGCAGCATGTATTCTCATGCCCTCAGGTGGTAATCCTGTGTGCTGTTTCTTAATGCAGGGTTTTTTCCCTAGTAAGGCAAGCATTTAATAATTTTCTTCCTATTTTCCCTCTCTTCTACCCCACCCTCCTTTTGAACGATGAACCCAGATATTTATATTTTTTATCAATTTTAAATGTTATTCACATTCTGAGTCATGTAGTGCAGCATGGGAATTAAGGGAAAGGACACTGAAGCTACAGTGGCTGGGTTCAAATCCTGTCTCTAACCCATAGTAGCTGTGTGACTTATGCCTTTTTTGGACTCAGTTTTGTCATCTGTAAAATGGGAATAGTATTAGTAATACCTCATTAGATTATTGAGTTGAGATAGACCTAAGAGGAAAACAAGTAAAAGGCCAAGTAAACAATAATAGGTACTTTAAATAGGTGATCAGGAAAGACTCTTGAGAGAAATGGCATTTAATATGGGCCTTAAGGATGACAAATGGTGCCAGTTACCGCCTCTCTCCTGAGAGACATTCATATCACAATGCCTGTTTTTCCCCCTCAGTTTGAAAGTTGATGAACTGTACAATAGTAAGTAGTTGTTAAAGAACTTTCACATACTCACAATTTATTTTACAAGTTTCATTTTTCAGATTATGCCATTTGTTCTTTACAACAACTCTGTGAAGTTTAGATGAGGAAATGGAGGCTCAGAGAAGTTTGTTGTTTTGTCATTGCTGTTTCTACAACATCCCCAGGCCTGCTCATTATATGTGCTTTTACCCAAAAGTCTCTGAGGGTCCCAGAAGTAGTGCTACCCTCTCTCTCCTCCCTTGTGTCTCATTGAAGAAATCTTAGGATCTTCACCTTTTTTCCTGGAACATTATCAGATCCTGTGGCTTTCTCCTTTCAGAAGTTGTAGTCATATTCTTTTCCCTACTTATTATCATGTATCTCTGAGTAGATGTGTGTACAACTATGGATATGACTGGTGATGTCTACAATTTAATTTGGAGTCATATACATGCAACTCACCTGCTTACTGATCGCCTCTCCTTTTCGTTCTGAGGGTCATTTGCACATGACCCTTCAATCATTGTGCTCCATCATCTTTGCCAGGAAAATGCTGGCTTCACTAGAGATGGTGAGGTTCCTTGAGAGCTCAGCCAGTGACTAAATTCTTCCCTTTGATTTAAAACCAGGAAAACACTCCATCCTGTGCTCTGCCAAGTATGCAGAGACCCGAAACTCAGAGGGCCATAATTGCTAATAGCTAGAATTTGAAGTTCTTTTTTAACAACTAGCACGTTAAATCATAATCAACTGATTGAAGTGGGAGAAGGAATTTATTTCAAAAAAACTATTTCAAAAAACAAGTTTAATCTTGATTCCTGACATTTTCATGTTTGTTTAGCATAAATGGCAAACAAATGCCTTTTTTATCTCTTCATACATAACTGACTTATAGTTAGTCATGTACATATACTGAATCATAGACGTAAGGTCTAAATCTTATAAAAATATTTGCTCTCATTTTTTCTGACATGTGTAACTCTACAGAAAATACAGTAAGTGCTACCAAATGTCAGTGCCTTTGTTATAGTAACGCATATGAAAGAAGTGTTCCATTTAAGTTAATTTGGGATACTAAGTTGATGTTATTTAGTAGCTGATTTTATTGTAGACATTCATATTTGCATATATTGCAATCTATGCCACAAATATATTGACTCCTTCTAATTTTTCCTCATAAAATTGATCATTCCTGAAATCAATAAATATTAAAACATTACAAAATTATGTGGAACAAAAAGTGAAGCATTAAAAATTTGATTACAAATGGTATTAGGAATTGTCAAAAATATATACACATACATATATTATTTGTTTCCTTTTTTTTCAATTTCTTCAATCATTTCCTTGCTTCTATTGGAGTGAAGGTTTTCATCTTAATGATTTTCATTCACTCTGTATATTCTGTATACTATAGTATGTAGTATATTCTGGATACTAATAATTTGTCCATATCTGAAGATATCGTCTTTTAGGCTATGGCTTATCTTTTAGCTTTATCTTTGTAATATTTGGTTTTACAGATATTTTTATTATTAATGGATACAGTTTTTGTATTTTCTGTTATACTTTATGCTTTTATATCTTGTCTAAAAACCCTTTTCTATTTTGGTTTCTAATGATATTCTGTATTTTCTTTCAAAACAAAAATAGTGATCTGTATTTATATTTACATGTTCAGCTAATATGGAATTTATTATTTTATATAAGGATCTAATTTTATCCTTTATAATATGAATTACTAATGTTACCTTTCCCATCCATTTGACTTGGTGCTAAATCATTTGCGTGTGTGTGTGTATATATATATATATATATATATATATATATATATAATCAACAAAATATATTTAATTCTGTTACTGGGTTTATACTTGTGCCAGTATTACATTGCTGTAATTGCTATAGGTTTAGTGAGTCCTTCTATATTATCTTTTCTAAGACATGCCTCACTCTTTACTCTTCAATATGGACTAGGTTTGACTTTTTAAGTTCTAAAAAACTTCCCATTAGAATTAGAATAGCATGAGCTTTATAGAGTAATATATGGATAATTGATATTTTCATCATATTTTATATTCATGCTATTAACTGTGTGTCTAGCTACACATCAAGATATTTAGATGTATCGATTTATTTTAAATAATTTTCTTTTAATAAAGTTTATTTTTCCAGTCATATCCCTGAAAGCTTTGTTCTTTTTACCAAGATTCTTTATAATATGTAGTGCCATTATAAAGACTTTTTAACATTAAAACACCAGGCACAATCTGGTGGTTTAGCTGTTATGTCCACCACTCTGGCCAGTGTAGTCCACATGCATCCCAATGACCCAGGTTTGCATTGGGGACCAGGAGAAGAACCAAGATGAACAACTAAATAAAATAAATGAAAATGCTTCTTCCTTCTCTCATTTCCTGCCTGCCTCCTTGTGTACTTGCCTGCATTTTTGCCTATAACTTTCCTTGAAAAATTTTATAAGTATCTTAATTGTTTGCTAGTTAGTAGGATAGTAGGAACACAAGGCTTATTTGTTAAATTGATCTTGTATCTGAACAATCTTGGCAAACTCTAGTTTTTCTTCTACATAATTGCTTGGATTATCTAGGTAAGCATGATGTCTGAAAATAACAACAGTTGTGTATCTAGCTTCAGTTTTTTGTCGTGGTATTTACTTTATTAATTTTTATTTCACTAATTATGGTCACGAGCCATCTTGACTTAATCTGTGGTTTGTAAGGAATGCTTTCAATACTTTACTATTAAATGGTTAAGTTTCGTAATCATTTTTCTAGAAAAATGTTTCATATCACTTTACTTTGTCAGGATAGTATCTTCTATATTTTTACTAACTTTTTACCTGCTTGCTCAATCATTTTTGGTTTAGATAAGATGAGATTTTTCCCTATAAAGGTAGATTTATTGATTGATATTCATGAGACTCTTTGACTCTAATTAGAATTTATGGTTTTATAAGCATTTTATAAGATTCAGAATATTTTGTATTCCTTTGAATGTTATATACTGATCCTCATCCTGAAAATTCCTTTTCCTTAAACTCTATGTATTATCTGATATTAATATAGCTATACTATCCATCTATATTTGTAAAAGACATATGCTCTGTTTTTAATACTTTATTTCCACCACTTCATTTTCTTATGTATTGTTTTCCTAAATATCATGTTGCGTTCTTTCTTTTTACTATCACTACTGAATAAAACATGAGGATCTCTTATTCTTTAGCTGGTGAACTTACTTAGATTCTATGAGTAGATACTAGCATGTTTGATTTATTCTTCCTCCTAACTCTGTATTTGTTACATATTTCTTCCTTTCTTATCTACTGTTATTAAGAATTAATTTTATTGAAGGAACATCTTAATTTTATATAGGTTTAAGGTATGCATCATTATAAATCAATAATGATTTATTTCAGCATCATTCCAGTTCTTCCATCATATGTTAACTGGTCCCTTCTACCCAGTTTTCCTGCCTCCTTCCCATGATGTAACCATCTTGTTGCAATTTGATTTTAGATCTAAAAGCCTATTTGTAGGTAATTTAGTTAATTTGTTTTAAGATGCGTCTCAGCTTCTATCTCCCTTTTCATAAAAATGGTTTTTCAGTTACACCTTCTACTTCCATTCTTTCAGTTGTTATTACATTTAAAAAGCATGCTTCTTTAAAGAAAATCTAATTTAGTAAATATCATGTCTTCTTCCTTCAAAACCTTAAATGCTGAAATCTCAACCATCATAGTTTTAAAATAGGAAGGTACCATAATTTTCATTAATTCTCGGGAATTCTTAGCTATTCTCTCTTCTTCCTATTTTCTTAGTACAGTACTCCTAATGTGTGTATTGAAATGTTATATTTGTCTTTCATATCTTTTAACCTAACTTTTCTATTTTCCTAGTTTTTATATTGCTATACAACAGTAAGTTGAGTCTTTAGTGCATTTATTTTGAGAATTTTTTTACCATAAGAACTTTAGTCTGTACATTTCTCTTTAATCATTTATCGCTGCATTCAATGTATTTGCTAACTAATATTTTATTCAGTTTTGATTATCTTCTAACTATTAAACTTTTAAGAGTATGTTAATCAACTCTTAAACATACTTTTTATCTTTTTACTATTAACCTATCACATGATCAGTTTTGTCTACGATCCTATTGTTAGTGAATTTTTCTATGTATATTTTTAGAGTAATGTTATTTTATTAGAGGTATTATTTTCATATCCATATCCTTTTTTGTCTTATTTTTATCCATTTTATAAATTTGTTAGATACATTGGCCCAGATATCATGACCATCGTGATAAATTTGTAATTTTCTTTTTCCAAGTTTGTTCAACATTTGCTTCTTATATCTTAGACTCCATTACTAAATACATAAAAGTTTAGAATTATATATTCCCAAATATGAAAACCTATGTAATTATTTCCTGTTCTCATTACCTCTAGTAATACTTTTGCCTTGAAATCTATTTTATTTCCCATAAATATAGCTATTTATGATTTTTGGTGGAATTTTCCTGTTAAATTTTTCCATCCTTAACTTTCAGTACTTAGTTTTCTTATGTTTTAGATGCCTTATAGATGACATATAGTTCATTTTGTTTTTGTTTTCTTCTTTAATCCAGTATGGTCAACATGCTTTAACTTAGTCTATTTATATGATTTTGATTTTGATTATTTGATTCTTTTATATTTTGTAATTTCCTTTGTTTATATTATCATTTTATTTTTTCTTGTTTTAAGTTGAATATATTTATTATGAATCATTGGATAAATTTAAGGTCTGATGCATTGATAGATTGTAATATGATTGCTTTTTAGGACCTCTATGAAAGTACATTGTGTTTTCTTTTCAGTGGGTGGGATAATTAAGTTTAGTCTCTCATCAAACTTGATGATATAGTGCAATGTTGATGTCTATATTTATAATATCGTGCATTAAAACTCAGTGGCTTATTTACTTCTTTTGTTTTGTACCCTTAAATGCCATCAATCTTACCCACCCTCATACTCTAGCAACCCCACTTTTTTCAGATGAGGAAGGAAGACAGTGAGGAGGAAAGAACATTTATATTTATTTTTTCACCTCTGGTTGCCTCCCCACCCAGCCCCAAGTCATGAACCCAGTACCCCAGGCTTTTTGTGGGCTATGCTTCACACCTGAGCCATCAGGGTGCACCTTATTTTCTGTTTTTATGAGTTTGATTTTTTAAGATTACATGTATAGTGATACAAAACTTATCTTTCTGTTTGCCTTCTCACAATTAGCATATTGTACTCAAGGTCCATCCATGTTGTTGCAGGATATTCTTCTTTTCATGACTAAATAATAGCAGGCTACTTTCTGAAAAATGCATTGTTAGATTTTTTTCATCATTGTGCAAATATTACAGAGCACAATCACACAAATTTACATGAAATAGTCTGCTACATCCTAGGCTATATGGTATAATCTATTGGGACCACTATTGTGTATGTGGTCTGCCTTGACCAGACTTCACTGAACGACACACGGACACACACACATTACATCACGTTTAAAAAAATCTGCTTATTCATTGCTAGGCATTTGTGTTGTTTCCATATGTTGGCAATTGTGAATAATGCTGTAATAAGCATGGAAATGCATGTGTCTCTTCAAAATCCTCTTTGTATTTCCTTTGAGAATATACTGAATAGTGAAATTGCTGGATCATTGGTAAATCTATTTTTAATTTTTTAGGTGCTGGAGAGGATATGGTGAAAAGGAAACACTAATAAACTGCTGGTGGGTATGTAAATTGGTCCAACAACTGTGGATGCATCATGGAATTTCCTCAAAAAAGTAAAAAATAAATCTACCATATGATTCAGCAACTCCACTTTTCACACTTTTTTGTTTACTTCATTCCGTGTCTTCCTTAAGAAGTTTGGAACTTTAAAATCTCTTCATTTTGTTATCTTGGAAATTGTAGCATGCATATTTAAATTCACAGGATCTAAAGTTCATAAATATCTTTACTTACCTCAGGAACAAGACAATTTGGAAAACTTTACCTCCCATTACCCTCTCCCTTTCAGTTCATTGCTATTTTTCTCTAAGGTCTTTATCCTATCTTGATTTTATTTTTATTACACAAATTACTTATTAGTATTGTATGCTGCAGTCAGTGTTGCAATTTACTTATATAACGATTTCCTTCTTGCCATTTCTTCTTTTTTCTTAAGCCGTAGTTCTGGGATCATTTCCTTTTTCATGAAATTGTTCAGAATTTCATGTATTGAGTAGGTAGAAGAAATAAATACTTTTCATGTTTTCCTAGAAAGGTCTTTATTTCACTCTAATCCTTGAAAAGTAATTTTAACTCGGTTAATATTTGTAGGTTTACAGTTATTTTCTCTTTGTCATCTCCAGAATTCAATTCACTGTACTTTTTTTCTCCCATGGAGGCTATCGAGAATGTAGCTGTCAGTTTAATTATAATTCCTTTGTAAATAATCTATCTTTTCTTTCCACATAGTCTTCTCTTTGTTGTTATTGCTTTGTAGTCTCTTTGTGATATATCTAGGTATATATTTCATTTTATTTGCTTTCTCTTTGTTGTTTTTTGGTTCTTTTTTTTTTTTTTTTGAACTCCCTTCATATGAAAATTGATGTCTTTCATCAGTTCTGTAAAATTTCCAGCTAATGTATCTTTAAAACCTGCCTTTTCCCCAGTATTCATTAAAAATCATTTAAGAATATGAGTACATAGATCAGAACTTTTCATGTTATTTGTATGTTACTTTACCATAGCTTTGTTTCTTTTTGCAGATTTGAGATTAATAGCTATTTATTGTTATTTAAGTTTATTAATTCTGTCCTCAACTGTATCTAATCTGCTCTTTTACATGAATTTTAAATTTGTAGTTATATTTCTGATTTCTACAGGTTCTCATCTTTTTCAAATATTCTTGATAAATTCTGAATGAATCGTGTCACTTCATACTTTCAAGAATTTCATTTTATTTCTTTCAGTATATTAAACATGACTAATTTTTACTGGAAAATTCTACTAGATGCCATGTATCTGATTTTAAAATTAGTTGTTGCTTCTGTTGACTCTTAGTTATGGTGACTTATTTCCTAATTTGTTCAATATTTGTAAATTCCATTGTGAGGTTATTTTCTTTTGAATTTACATGTGGGAAAATGTTCATCTAAGTTCACAGTGGGTACCTTCAGAGATGTGTTATGTTTGCTTCTGCTAAGCATCTGGGAGCCTTATCAACTCAGCACACTTTTGTATTGTTTTTACCACATAATTATTATTAATCCAAGTTCCAAAATGATATGATTAAAAACTTTTGATTATTTGTTTCTTTTCCATACTCCTTCAGAGCTGTGGCAGAGACAGTGACACATTTTTCCTACTCTTTAAA
Source organism: Solenodon paradoxus (assembly GCA_004363575.1). NCBI lineage: Eukaryota > Metazoa > Chordata > Mammalia > Eulipotyphla > Solenodontidae > Solenodon > Solenodon paradoxus. The sequence continues at coordinate 176,315 of RJWH01000132.1, read as the reverse complement.
AGTTGTGTTTCTCTCTGGTTCATCTGTTAAGCAAGCTATCATTTGGTCACCCTGGAGTTAGGTGAGGTCCTCCAGTTCTCCAAGTTATCTTCCTTGGACTCTTGCTACAAGAGTGAATAGTTCCAAAAACAAGCAAGTAACATCAACAGAATACACACAAAATGAAGCTCAAGGGTATTAGCAGATACCTACCTGGTGAATACTAGCTCCAGAACTTACTTGCTCTTGCTTAATCTGTGCTTTCAGAAGTTTCCAATTTCTGATGAATTCCCTTTATGGAAAGCCATGTTAGCCAGACGTCAAAAAATATTTTTCATATATATTTGTCTAATATTTACAAATGTTCTCTGAATGCATTCCCATTAAATTGTGGCAATGGGAATCCCTTCCCCTGTTAAATGTAATTACTAAACACCGTTTGATCATTTGACCTGTGCTTTCTACCCCCGGGAGTCTTGGTTATCAATATTAGTAGAAATTATTGTATTGAATCAAATATAGTTTGGCACCTAGCACATAGCAGACATACAGTAATGCTCATTGGCTGCATGACAGTCTCAGGACTGATTTATTCATGTAAAACTGCTTTCTCTTATACTATATTGTCCTAGATTTCTACGACTTTTTACTTAAGTAGCATGTTCTTAGTATTTCTTTGTTTCTCTCTTAATCTAGTTTCCTTTTTTGGGCTTGTGGTTGTGTCTCTCTAAAGGAGCTTTACATGACTGGTGCTGACATTGACCAACTTTTCTCCATATACATGTCTAAATATCCTTCTATTCTACTAATAAAAGTAAAATTTTGAAAAGAATAGGTAGTACTTGAAATTCCATTTGCCAGAGAAAATTACCATTTATCTTCTCATGAGTGCTTCTAACCTTCTGGTCTGTTTGTATTCCATGCATATGATTGACCTCCTGAGTGAACGAAGTGGAAGGAAGATCACTGCCCATCTTAAAAGGGCTAAAGACATTACTCAGGCTCCTGTCAATGAACAAAGAGCAGTGGGAAGGTGGAGATTCTGCCCTTTCTAAAGCCATGGCTTCTTTGAGAAAGTAATGCTAATGAAAGAACAGAAGAACAGCTCAGCAAACAACTGTATTATTATCATCAAAAAGTTTTACACATGCTAGGAAAAGAAAACCTTTAATTTAGGAGATTTTTATGCTGGTAAACTCAAAATTAATTTTTATATTTAATAAAAATTCTCCAGCTTTATTATATCATTCTTTTTATTATAGGTTATCTAGGACACATCCCTCAAATATCACCTCATTTGTGTAAGGTGTTTTTCATTATACAATATTAGCATAAGCAGAAGGAAAATGCACACACTGTCACATTCCTACAGTTGGACACAGATATAAGTGAGATTTTTATCACACTGATAATCTTTTAGCCTACTCTTTTCATTTATCAACAATGACCTAAAACCACTACCATATAATTATTATAATGAGAGCATTTTGTCATTTTGGTTTTCAGTCATTTATTACCCATTTTTTTAAAAAAGTCCCTAATTTTTTACCACTGTAAGCACCTCATTATGAACATCTTCATACACGAAGCTTTTAAAAATTTTCTAAACTTTTTAAAGTACATAAAACTGTTCCGGTAAACTGCTCATTTGCCGTTTTTAAACTGCCCAGGGATAGGAAACCCGGTAAATAAGCTTAGAAGTTAACCTAAGTTGAAATTGAATAGGCTCCAAGGGAAGTTTAAATCCATGGGCTTTGTGACATTTTGATGTCACAGAAGTCTTTTGTGTTTGGCTTCTTTTTTCCCTGCTTCCAGACTGGTCCACATGCAGAGTGTGGCCTAGTAAATGCCTTCTCTAAAAATGAGGCACTAAATTGCTGCTTGAACTGGTTGAAAACTGAAGGATATTTTTTGTAAATCAAATTGTTAACATAGTTTAGAAGAAGTGTAGTTATAAAATAAAATTCACCAAGATCCCATATGTGTATATATATATATATATATATATATATATATATATATATATATATATATATAATTATGCTAGACAAAAATTTATCCTTTCGTTACAGATGTCTCCATAATAAAAAAGAATAATGTGAGTAAGCATTGTTTTTAAAATTGGGGCTTGCAAAAAGTATATATTTATCTATTACCTATAGCTTTATTTAAAATCTTCTACTAGGCAATTTCTTGTGAGTATAGTTTGAATTGGTCTTTGTATTTGAAAGGAATAAATCACATTTTTTTTCAAAATATTAAAAAGTGCTGAACTATGACCTATTCAGAAAATCCTCAGTTATTCTAATTACGGAGTTTCTGGAACATTATCTCAGTAGAAATACTACTTTGTTTGAAAGCACTTTTAATAAAGCTGAAGATAATGCAGAAAAGCAAAACTGAGTTTATTCCTGGTCAATTAAAATTGAATATTACCACTTCTATAATAGTTATTTTGCATCTTTTGACTTAAATCCCTAGATACGTATCTTGCCTTATTCTTATCAGAGATATATATTAAAATAACAAAAGTCTTTGTAAATTGGAGGCATATATTTTGGGTCAGTTTATGTCCAATTAATCTTTCTTTTTCTCTGTATAATTATTTGATACTTCAGAGAGGTGGGTGCTGATTTCATGGTAAAATTTATTTTTTGAGAGTGAAGATTCATGGATGGTAGGCACATAACTGTACTTTTTAAATTGTGCCTGCTTTTAACATAGTGGTGAGAGATCAAAGTAGTAGCAGAGAACTAAAAAGAATGTCATTTTGAGGCAACCGAAGTTAATAGTGTTTCTGATCTTAGAAACATATTTATATCCTTTATCTTAATAGATTATCTAAGTTAATTCACTTTTCTTTTTGTGTCTTTTTCTCTTGATCTTGCCTTTCTTCTAGTCACCCAGATTTGGAATGATAGTTATTTTATAACCTTTCTCCCTAATCTCATCGCATTCAATTTGGCATCAATTCTTGTAGATACTCTTTTCTTCATAGCTCTTCTGTTCATCCTTTTCATACCCTCTACTAGTTGAGTGACTTTCATGTCTTTCCTGGATGATTGCAATCCACATCCTAGTCATTTTGTTTCTGGAACATTCTGTATCTTTTTTTTTTTCCCTTAAAGGAAAGGTGTAAGCAGGAAGAGAGATCAGGAAGAAGCATTTATTTACTTAGTTGTTCGTTTTGATTATTCCCTTTGACCCCAGGTCATCAACCCAGATCCTTGGTCTTTCGGTGGACTGCACCTCTGAAGTTGCAGACTTTACGGCCTGAATCACTGGGGCACACCTCCATGTCTTTCTAGATATTTTCATCACCATCCTTTATTCTCATGGCTCTGATAATGCCATGACCCCACTAATAAATCTTCACCTGCCAACTTCTGACCTTAGCATGGCATTTGAGACTCTTTTCATTCAACTGTAATCTGACTTTCCAGATTTATCTTTTCTTGTTCTATTTACCCATAGGGTCAGCTTATCTATTAGGTGTGATGATATAGTGCCCAGGGCCCAAGATACATTTAGTAATTCATGAATATGTTTTAATTTTAATATATTTTTAAATTAGAAGAAAATTTTAATATGATATTATCATGAATTTAGCCTAAATACATTTAGCTTTATATCAACACAGTTCTATAGTATACTCTTTAAATGTTTTAATGGAGAAAGGGGTCACAAATCTAAGTGTCCAGGGACTCTGAAAGTTATGTATCCCTGTTTGCATGGTTAAATTATTAATTTTAATTTTTTTAAAGAGAAGAAGGGAAATGAGGAAGAAACATGAGGTAGGGGAGGGAGGAAGGAAATGAGGAAGTTTTATTTATTTATTTTTTGTTCTTCCCTAGTCTCAGGTCTGGAACCTGGGTCTTTGGGCTTTACATGGTCCATATCCCAGCCACAGGTTTAGCACCTAAGTCACCAAGGCATACCATTCTTATTGTTTCTTATATTTTTTTTCTTGCTTTCTTATTTAATCACTGTTATTCTCTTTCCCTGGAAGTCATATACAGACTTAACTCTTCCATTTTTACTTAATAAAACTGTACCTCCTACTTTAAAGCCCAAAAATGCCTTTTTCCCTCATTTTCCCTAATCCCACATGTATGTCATATCTATCTTAAAACACTCATGTGTACATTGTCATCTTTTTTATAACTCAGCAATTATTTATTGAATACCTACTGTGTATCAGGTTCTACACAACACACCCAGCTCTTAATGGATTCTCATGTAGAGGGAACAGGAAAGCAGGTAATTATTAGATGATTCTGTGATAGAGCTATATAGTAGAGGTGCTTTCAGGTTGTCTTCTTAGGCTGTCTACAGTCACTAGAGGTAAGTATATTTTGTGCAGATGGTTAGTACACTAGCAAAAAGTTGTCTTCCAAGTTATTTTTGCACATATAGCTCACTTAGCTAGTAGATCCCACCCTATTCATGGTGACTGTCTATCCCCTGAATGGATAGCGAATAAGCCTATAGAGTCAAACTTCTGTGTATTTTTATATAGGGCTTTATACCTAAAATACTCATTATGTCCTTTGATGCTTACTGAAGACTTAGCTTGAATGTCTCTTTGAAATCTTCCCTAATACCACCAGTAGTGCTGATTATTCCATCTTCTGGATTTCTCTAGTGTCTTAAATGGCTTGTATTAAAATGGCATATATTACAGCCTTTAAGAATAAAGAAAGATGTGGTTTGTATATCCTGAGGAGCTGATCTTCCTTAATTTTTGAATCATAAAACCTGGTCTATAGATGGTGCTCAAAGCATATTTATTAGGTAAGTTGCTGAGAGAATAAGAGCAGTTGTTTGGAACTCAGAATGTGTTTTTCCATTTTTCCATAGAAACATATGCAAGAAGTTAGCTCTCCCATTCCATCATACAAGTTATTTGTTAACCCATAGCACAGTAAATATAAATTCCATAGTCTTATTCCATTTAAATACCATGAATTGTAGGATTTACATGAAGAGGCTATTCAAAATGTCAGTGAATGGATACCATAACTCTTCTTCCTTTGGGAGAGGATGCTGTCTTCAGCTTTCTTGCTGGCTGGTGTAATTAAGAGAAAAATCTCCCAGATCTTAAAGTTTGATGATGGCTCCTGGGTATCCTGGTTCCCAACCTCTAGAGAGTTGACTCTGGGCATATATAAGGACCAAAACTCTAGAGACTTAAGAAGGAGGAAATTGTGAAACCAGAAACTCCTGTTACCTAGAAAGTTCTCATCCCCTCCGCCACCTCCCCACTGGTCCTCCACCTTATCTAAGGCAAAGACGAAGTTCTCTCATCCTTCTTCAATCATATTAAGGTCAATTCTACTCCTTCCATTCTTATCTCTCTTTCAGGGAACAGATGTATAATTGGAACTAAAGAGTTCCATTTTTTCCTCTGCTTCCTTGAAGATCACATTATCTGCTCCAGACAGCAAGCGTTTGACTCCTTGTATGTTAGTCCCTTGATCTCAGCCTAGCAATGCCAAGTTTCGAGTGGCCTTGGCACATGTTGCAAAGGTTAAGCACCATTCTTATATACTTTAAGATCTGTATCATTTTATATTATTATTCTTCATTATGTACCCTTCCTTTCATCTTTATAATGTACCTTTTTGTTTTAAATTCACTACTGTCTCCCATGCAAATATGTAGTAGTAGTAGTAGTTATCATTAGAATTATCATTTATGATACATCCCTTTGATGACTGTGCTTTGCAAAGAATTTACATTTATCATCTTATTGAATCCTCTTTTCGAAGCACAGACAATTGTCAGTTTCCCAGACATATGTAATTTTCCTCCTGAGCCTTCCCTAGTCCCTCATCTGATTTGTATTCATCCTAAAGCAATTATTGTGTTCTGTATTGTCATCTGTATTTAGAAAACTTTCTAGTTCTTAAGACTTGAATTGCAAACTCTGGAAAGGTTGGTTATTGGCACACAAGAATAGGACCAGAACTAACTCCATAGTCTTGGGAAGAATAAAATGATAGACACAAGTCCCTTTCTCCATGCTAAGTTTCTCTGAAACTTTCTACATGAAACATCCTAAGTGAACTTTCCAGAGATGGTGATAGAGTTCACAATGACACCTGCAAACTGATTGAGAAAAGAATGGAGAAACACTTTGAATAAAGGTCTGCAGCTCAGAGAGAAAACGGCATGCTTGGAGAACTGCCCTTATGTGGCTGGAATATAGAATCCAATAAGGAAAATGGAAATGGATAAGGTCCTGGCACAAAATGAGTGCTATGAATATATCATGTGAGCATGTGAAAATATGAATGACTCTGAAGAGAGATGATGTACCATGAAATCCACTTCCTAAATGTAGGTTGAAATTATTGCAAGAGGGATCCATAGAGTCATTATATATGCCAAATCTTGTCTGTAGACTGGAAATATAATACAGAATGTCTCAAACATGTATGCATTACTTTTATTTTTAAACATTATTATGGCTAATAAGACACAAATTCAAATCAAAAGATTACTGAACTCATGATTACTTTTTGCCATGAATATTTAGGCATTAGATGTTAAAATTATATATATTCTTCCACAAGTAACTGGGGTTTTATTTTGTATTAAATGAGAGTTGAAAGACTGATATTTTTAGCCTGTTGAAATAATTTTCTTCTATGCCTAGTTTGTTGAGAGTTATTACCTTGCAAATTTCTTGAATTTTGTCAAGTGATTTTTATACATTTTTTTGAGATGATTGTGTGGTTTTTATCCTTCATTCAGTGAAAGTAATGTATCATATTGACTGTCCTGTGTTGATAAATTCACTAATCGGGACATATTCATGTCTAACACTTTCCTCCTTTGGGGCATTTTCTTACACTCCAACTAGACACCATTTATCAATGAATTCTTTTCTTATCGTACCACTTCCTTTCTTACACCTCCCAGTGAGACCGGGCAGAGACTCCTCACATTTGATTTCCCTTACCTCATGCAAGCTATGCCTTGCTGGATGTCATTTTTAACCTTCAGGCAATATGTTACTTTTTCTGCTTCAAGGAGTACTATTTGGAGTTTCGTTTCCCACTCTCCTACTCTCCCACTTTTGCTTAATACCACACTTTTCTAACATGTTCTATATTCACTGTTTCCAATCCTACCTCTCCCTCTTCTCTCTTAAACTCATGTTAGTCATGCCTTCATCCCCATAATTGCATTAGAACTATTCTATTCAAGGTCACTAGTGCTTTTCACAGTGTTAAACCCAATAGCCAGTTGTAGGTCTGCATGTTGTATGAGATAGCAGTACCATTTGACCACTTAATAATCCTTTCTCAGTTTTCACTTGAATTCTTGGATAACACATTCTCTTGGGTTTTCTGCTGCTTCTCTAGGGATTTCTTTATTTAATTTTTATCAAGGTAACTTTGATTTACAAACTAATACAAGTCCATGTGACAGTTCACCAGTTATCAAATATATGACAACATACCATACCCACCACCAAATTTCCAAATGTTCTCCACCACTAATTATTGGAGTCTACCACCACTTGCTCCTGCCCCAATCCTCCTTCCCTCCTGTAAGCTCTGTTCTATTGCCACTATACAGGAGTTCGTTTTTGTTTTGTCTGTTCTTTGATTTTGTTTCATCATATTCCATGTATAAGTGATCATTCATTATTATTTCTTTCTCCTTCTGACTTATTTCACTTAACAGATACCCCTCTGTCATGTTGTCACAAATGACAGTTTCATCTTTTATACAACTATGTAGTATTCCATTGTGTGCATGTGTGTGTGTATATACCATATCTTCTTTATCCATTCATCTTATGATAGTCTCTTAGGTTGTTTCCAATTCTTAGGCTATTTTAAATAATGATACAATAAACACAGGATTACATGTTTCTCTGAAAATTGTTATTTTGGGGGTAACTAGTGCGAAGCGGTATGACAGGATCATATGGAATTTACATTCTTAATTTTTGAGTAATCTCCATAATGCTTTCCATTAAGGTTGTATCAATTTACACACCTACCAGCAATGTAAAAGGGTTCCTTTTTCTCTGCATCGTTGCCAACATTTGTTGTTTCTCGTCTTTTGGACAACGGCCATCGTGGCGTAAGGTGATATCTCATTGTTGTTTTGATTTTTATTTCCCTAATAACAAGAAAGGAAAACATCTTTTCGTGTGCCTGTTGGTCATCTTTGGAGAAATGTCTGTCCAATTCTTCTACCGAGTTTTTGGTTAGGTTGTTTTTCTGTTGTTGAGTTATATAAGTTCTTTATATATATTGGATATAAAGCTTTTGTCAGATATATGATGTACAAATATCCTCTCCCAGTCAGTATGATGTATTTTCATTTTGTTGTGTTTTATTTTCCTGTGCAAAAGCATTTAAGGTAGATGTAGTCTGATGTCCCATTTACTTATTTTTGTCTATATTTCCTTCCCCACTAGAATTGAGTCTCCGAAGATCTCTGTAAGGCTTATGTCATAGAATCTATTACCTGTGTTTTCTTCAAAGTGTTTTATGGTTTCTGGTCTTATACCCAAGTCTCTAATCCATTTTGAATTAATTATTGTGTTAGAAAGTAGTTGATCCGTTCTTTTGCATGTGACTGTCCAGTCTTTCCAACAGAATTAGGTATAAAAACCTCCCTTTCTCCATCATATGTTCTTAGCTCCTTTGTCATAAATTAAATGACCATATATATGTGAGTCTATTTCTTGTAATTCTATTCTGTTTTACTGATCTGCGTTTCTGCTTTTGTTATAGTACCATGTAGTTTTGATCATGATCATTTTGTAATATAACTTGAGATTTGTGAGTGTGATACCTTCCTTCCCTTTTGTTCTTTTTTTTCAATTAGTTATTTATTTTTATCAATTGATTTTACTGAAGGGATATTGCATTATTGGCTAAATAGGTTTAAGGTATATCTCATAGCATATCACCATCTGTATACAATAAATTCATTGCCATTTCTGTTTTTCCTTCACCTAATAATTAATTCCCTCTACCCTGTTTGCCCCTCCTTCCCTTCCAACATTGATTTGCTTGGTTTTTGGTTAAAAGTCTGTTGTTTGATTTAGTTCATTTTTAAAGTCTTTTTTTGCTGTGTAATTCATTCATTTGCTTGCTATCTCTATATACCACATGTGAGTGATATCATGCAATAGCTTTCTCTTTCTGGTTTATTTTGCTAAGCATAATTTCCTCCAGGCCCATTCATGCTGCCATGAATGGTAGGATTTCACCTTTCTGATAGCTGCATAGTATTCAATTGTGTATATATACCACATCTTTATCACTCATCTATTGATGAATGTTTAAGCTGTTTCCATCTCATGGCTATGATAAAAATGCTGCAACAAATATGGGGATTAATATATCTCTACAAATAAGTGTTGTGTTTTTAGGGTAAATACCCAGTAGAGGAATAACTGGATCACAGGGAATTTCAATTCTCAATTTTTTGAGAAATCTCCAAACAGATTTCCATAAAGGTTGATCCATCTTATACTCCCACCAACAGTGTATAAGCATTTCCTCTTCTCCACATCCTCTCCAGAACTTGTTATTTCCATTCTTTTGATAATAGTTATTCTCATTGGTGTAAGGTGATATCTCATTGTTGTTTTGATTTTCACTTCTTTTGTCTGTATGTCTTCTTCAGAGAAGTGTTTATTAAGATTTCCTGCCCATCCGCGTTGCCGTGAATGGTTTTTATCATGAATAGTGGTGAATCTAGTCAAATGCTTTCTCTGCATCTGTTGATAAGATCCTTTTATTTTTTTTCCCTTGCTTCTATTGACGTGGTATATTACATCAGTAGATTTGCATATTTGCATATTGCATGTCCTTAAGTGGTAGATGATCCTTTTGATGTATTGTTGGATTTGGTTGGCTAATACTGTGTTGAGGATTTTTGCAATCTATGTTCATCAGAGACATTGATCAGTAAACAGTGATAGCTATAAACATTTGGGTGCATTTTGTCTTTTTTCTTTTATGTGTATTTACATGTGATTTATTTACATAAAGTTCGGTTCATACTATGAGTCTCCATTTTATGATACTTTTCAAGGGGAATTGAAAGATAACTTACTAATCCATTCATTGATGCATGCATGCATTCATACAATAAATTGGGTGGTTCCATGTCAGTTTTCTAGGCACTAGACTTGTATCAGTGAATAAAAAGACTAATCTTCTAAAAGTTTATAAAACAAAGCAAATAAAAAGATAAAGTTTTATAAAATGTGAAAGCTGATATGGAGAAAATTAACAGGGCACAATTTGAGAGGAAATGCAGGTCTTGAGAACCTTATTAGAAAGGATGATGACAGAAGCCATCAATCCCCACAGCTTGAGAAGTAGCTAGTTATAGAAAGTGCTAAAGGAATAACACTCCCAGCAGAGGGAATGGTACATGCACTGGTAGAAACTGAGAGAGAGAGAGTTATGTGCCTTGGTGCAGGTTTTTTACTTTATTTACAAGTTCTGAGAAATCCTTGAAGTCTTTTAAGAATGAGAATGACATGCCCTGATTCATGTTTTCAAAGCTGAACTCTGGCCAATATACGGAAAATTGATTGTGGAGGGCAGAAGGGAACCTATAAAGGCACTAATTACTTGAACAGCCTGGTGACAAGGCAGATGAAGAGAAGTAGACAGATTTGAGAAATCTCTCACAGGTAGAAAGGACAAAACTTGCAAAAAGAGTAGATGTGGAAGATGAGCCAAAGAAAGGAAGGAGTCAGAGATGACGCCCACATTTCTGGCAGAAGCCACTGGGTGTCTGCTGGACTTGTGTTTCCATTTACTGAATGGGGAAAGTCTAAGGAAAAACATGTTGGCAAGGGAAGGAGAGTGTGAGAGGGTGTAAGCTGAATTAGAAGTTTCATTTGAAGCATGTTGAATTAGAGATTTCTGGGAGACAGCCAGGCAGAGATGTCAGAGGGGCATTTGATGGTAACACTGAAAATAGTAGTAGAAAGAGAGGAAACTGACATGTCCTCAGCATCTGTAGTGATAGATATTGCACACGTGTTGTTTAAGAACTGTGAGATTAGAGTAAAGCTGCTGAGAAGATAAGCTGAAAATCAGAGTGGACAACTTTACTTCTCCCAGGTATCAGAGTGTCAGGACCAAGACCTGACCCCAGTTTGCCTGAATCTAAAATTCCATTCTGTTTCCACCCAACTAAGGTCAAAAATCATTTTCATTTGATTGCTAGATGAGAATTCAACTCACAGGTTTGAAGAGAATTTAAGAACAAAGTGGTAAAGTGAAATAGGTTGAAGAAAGTTAAATGTTTGTCTGATTTCACTCCTGTGGAATATAAAGAAACAAAGCAAAAGAGCACATAAACACCCCCACACCCAGAGACTGAGCACAGATTGGTGGCTGCAAGACAGGAAGGGGGCTGTGGTGGGTGAGACAGGTAAAGGGGGATGGTTTTATAGTGACAGAAGGAAACTAGACTTTTGGTGACAGTCATAGGTTAGCATATACGTTTGTGGAATTAAATGCTGTGCATCTGAAACCAAACCAATGTTACATCAATAACATTCCATAACCATGATGTAGCAGTGTATTAATTCATTTAATACAGCACATTTTTTACTGCCTATGCGTGATTTAAAAACAGATTTGTCCTCAGGAAATGTCACCGTGGCACTTCCCAGTTTTCTGTTGTCACACCTTGTCGCAATAGTTTGAATTTCAAACTTTCCCTGGAGTCTATTTTAAAATAAGTGTTTTATTTTAGAATAGTTTTAGATTTATGATAAGGTTCCAAAGTGAATATAGTGAGTTCCCATGTATGTCATACCCAGAGTCCCCTGTGGGTTTGTTTTTTTATGATACACATGTCACAGAGAAGGAACCAACACTCATCCATTCACTAATTAAATTCTAAACATTTATGCTTCTCTAGTTTTTCCCTGTTATCTTTTCTTCTGGTCCACATTCCCATCAAGAACACAACAGTGTCTTTAGTCATCATCTTCCTATGTCTCCTGTTTGCTGTGACAGATTCTCAGACTTTGTTTTTCATAACTTTGACAGTTTCGAGCACTAATCAGGTCTTTTATAACATTTCTACTATTTGGGTTTGGCTGGATTCTTCTGACTGAGCTAGTGTTCTGGGCTCTTAGAGGAAGACTGCAGAGCAAAGTTCCTTCGTCCTCAGCAGATCAAGAGTACCTGCTGCCAGCGAGACTCAACACCGATGGGGCTGACGCTGGGTACTTGACTGAGGGTGTGTTCAGCAGGTTTCTACTGTGAAGTTGCCAGCTCCCTCCCACGGGACTCGTGTGAATGTCTTGGATTTCCTTCCTGCGCTCCTGGAGCTTCCATGCTGCATCTACACAGGAATGGCTCCAATAATTAACAGAATATTGGCGTTGGGCAGAGATTACCTTGAAATAACCCCTTATGTAGTATCAGCACCACCATTTGAAATGAGAAGAAAAACCCCACCCAGGTCGAAGCTTACATAACCTGCCAGGTTTCACCTGGTCAACTCCAGGCCAGTGACTCTTCCCATCTTCCAGGGTGGACTGAAGCCTCACTTGGCTGCCTGCCCGATCTCAGCAGAGCCCAAGACAGGGTAGAGAGACCAAGGCTAAGGCCCGGAAGACTTTGTCACCCTTCTGTTGGATTTCTCCCCACTTTGAGTCTTTAGCTTTTAACTCTCTATTCCCTTCCTTTTAGCATTTGCTGTTGGTGAACCCCTTGCTTGAAACTAAGGGGAGAGCACATTCATGGGGGAAATGGCGCTTTTGACAGGTTTCTTTCTACTCTTGGGAAAGATGTTCAGAGTTTTTCACTTTTATCCCTTCGGGTTCTAATGGAAATTTTGAAGCCAGGATATAATTGTGCCTTTTCATTTAAATGATAAATAATTGGTACCCTCCCCAAAGTAAGCAGTGGTGTTTTGATTGTGCCACTGACACTCTCGAGTCACTCTGTCTGTGTGCGTGTCAGATTCCCGGACCCAGCTGAATGCCTCTAAGTGAAAAGGGCTCACACTGTTCGCATCAATGCTGTTTCATCCTGAGCAGTCTGCAGACTGACTTCCCTTTCCTGGGGTAATTATGGAAAGTGTGTGTTTGCAGTTTTCATCAAAGTTGGGGAGAAATTCCATCCAATTGTTATTTTTAGGTTGCTTGAAGAGATAAGCTACAAGTCTGTTTATTAAATTCAGCACCTATTTATATGGCCACGATTAGATCAATTATGTTAATTTAATTCAGAAGCACAGAAATTAAACCTTTGATATGTTTTCAGGAGACTATGAGGAAAAATCTATAACTCATCCATCTATATTCTTTTGGAAAATACAAAATTTATTGTACTACAAACTACTGATATTCTTGACATTCTAGGGCAATTCAGTTTCCCATAATGTAATAAATATTTTTTGTTTAAAGAGTCATAAAAGATAGGATCAGAAAACTGCCAGACTGATGTGCACCTACAATTCCAGAAATAATCACATGTTAAAATGTTTATTACTCAAGTGTGAGCAGAGTATCTTCACACAGATAATCAGCCTTCCAGAGACTGATTCTTGTCCTATACATGTTTAAGCTGCCTCATAATATTTAGTAACAGTTTTGTATTTCCAAATGAATGCAGGTCCAGATAACAGACAAATGTATTTTTATGTTAATGTTTAATTTTTCACTTCAGATTTCCAAAGAGATGCCTTGCATTCTGTTTGGCAGAACACGGCGCCTCCAAATGCAGGAGGCCAACCGCCTACCTGTTTACAACCCTGGAATTAGCAGAGCTGATCCTGTATCACCACACACAGACGTGGGCTAATCTGACTTGGCACATTTGTTTACAAACATGTGGGGCATTGTATGTAGAAAGGATTGATTCATTCCACATTGGCACGTCTGGATTTATTTACATCGCTATTTCTGTTCTTATTTTCTCACCGTTCTCATATTCCATGCTCCAATGTTTACCTGAGTTATTTTTGGCATTTTGGAAAGTATTTGATATTCTTTATAAAAATGTTATGGATAAAGCACTTTGAGGTCTTCAGAGAAAAATCACTATGTAAATCTAATAAATCTAAAATATCCTCTTGCATAGAAATCTTACACAGACCACCTAGGATACATCTTTGATTTACTGTGTCTTCTGTGTCATATAAATGAAGTGTGAGCATTTAGAAAAACTTAACTAATCAGCTGTATCTTTTTGTGGCACATTGTTGCATTTGAAAAGATTCTGTAGTGCCAGTAAATGGTTCTATTTCACTTTACATAGAACACAGATGCTGAATGGTGTGCTCTCCCCCACCCCTGGTTAAAATTTTTCCTTTACTTTGTGTTTGATGTATTCTTTGGTTAAGATGAAGCAACACTAAATTCAATTTTTACGCTAAATATCATGATTTTTAAAAGGTTTTTGAGCCTTTCAGGCCCTAGGTCCTGAGCCAGAGACCCTGAGCTTTTGTGGAAAACTGGTAAAATCTGCATTGCTCATACTGTATTGCCCTCTGAGACCAGAGAAAGGAACTTTCCTCACCTTTCTTGAATAACTACTTTTACCTGGGTTCTAAATATTTCTCTGATTTCTCGAGCCACTTTGGAGCTGTAATTCAGGTTCAGATTCACAGGTCTCAGAATTGTTGACTTAACCCTCCATGGGCACAATTCCACACTGTTTTCTTTAAGACGTATTACGAGTCAGTCTTCAGATTGTAAATACTTTGAGATGCTCAAGATTCTTCATTGCAATGAAGAAGAAGAATCAGGACCCTGTCATTATACCAAGAGTGATTCCATCTTTGATTGCCTGCAGTGAGTGATGACACAAGGTCTTTGGGAGAAGAGAGGGATGACTAGTTTGAAACACATCCTTTTGTTCCAGAAACTGTGTGTGGTGGAGGGAGGTGGGCTCTGATGGTTTACCTGGGTACAAGTCTTGTCTCTGCACTTGAGCTGTTACTCAATCTTTCTGAGTGTGTGTCTTCATCTGTAAAAAGGGGTATAATAAGGTGGGTAAGAATGCAGATGAGACTGGCCAGCACAGTGTTTGACTTGTAATTATCAGAAAGATGATCATTCGTTTCCTGTTCCTTGTCTAATATTATAGAAAGGGAAGGAGTAAAATAAAACAAATGATATGTTCTTTGGTTAAGAGAAACAGGGAGAAAGAAAAGAACAAGAAGTCTCTTTTAAGTTTTGGGATTACCAGGGATAGAAATCTTCAGTTAGAATCCTTATTTGGAAAGAAGTTGTGTGTCCCTCAAGACAAAATTGGTTTATCTGTGCTCTTTCCTGACACCTTTTTATTTGTTTGTTTTAGAACTGATCAACTAGTGTGAAATAGCTAAACTGAGATTAGCATTAGGGGTGGTGCCAAAGAGAAAAGATGAAAAGCAATCAAGATACTAAGACAATAACTTTAGAATGAATTGTGGAGCAACAAAACCGGGTCTGTGCAAACTCTTTTATTTCTATCAGTAAACTTTTTGCAAATAATTTGTCTTCACTAAGCTTAAATAAGTAGCTACTAAGTAATGTTTTCACTGTCAGTGAATTTTGTGTTTTTTTTTTAACTGTGAATTAAAAAATTATTTTTCCCAATACTTTTGGCAAATAGAAAATATTTGGAAGACTAAATTAAACTTTTATTTTGTATAATTTTAATGAAGCAGTGCTTAAAATATGTTTTAAGCAATAAATTTTCATTTTCACCACTCCATTGAAAATTACATAACAGCTTTGTTGGCATGGGTGGATATTGATATTAAAATAAGCTGAAAAAGTAGATACGGTGGCAAAGGACAGACCATAGGTGTGTTGAATGAATGTTTTACCATTTTTCATTAAGTATTTAAGATATTAGGCCACACTTAAGTGTTCATGCAGTCTAAATGAATCCAGTGAACTAGTTTCCCTTTCCCCCCACTTGGAAGCCTGTGTCATACCTGCTTGTGCTTGCCAGACAGCCTCTTGACTCGGCTGCATTCACGCCTACTGGTTGACCAAGGGACAAAAGTCCCGTCAGCCATTTAACTTGGTAGCCTGCATTGGATTCCCGCCTTGAGCCAAACTGAATTCCAGCAAATTGTGTTGCCAGAATAAGAAACCACTAGGGGGTGCTATTTGCAATGATCAGCAAACAAGTAGCCCATTTTTATAGCTTCTATATCTAAAGTATTATATATTTGTTTTTATAATATTACTAGTGTTTCCTGGGTTTGAAAGGCTTTTTAAGTTTTAGGAAAATCGATTGGCACCGCCATCACTGTGTAGATCACACTGCCTCCTCCACCAGAGTCTAGCGCCTCTGTCCCAGTTTCCTTCCCTACTCCCTTTCTCCCCTCTGATAACCATAACCTTCATTTCAGGATCTAAAAGAATTTTGTTGTTTTGTTCATTCGTTGTAGATAAGTGACATCATCTAATTTTTTTCTTTCTGATTTATTTCTCTTAATATCATCAGCTCAAGATCCACTTAAGTGATTGCAAAAGGCAAAAGAACCAGCCTTTTTCAGTGTCTGAGTAATATTCCATTGAGTGTATTTCCTTTATTTGGTTATCTACTGATGAACAGTTAGACTGACCTTGTGTCTTGGCTATTGTGAATTGTGCTGCTATGAACATAGAGGTGTGTATTTCTTTTCAGATTAGTGTTTTTATATTCTTCAGATATAGAAGTGGAATCATGGGATCAAAAGGTAGTTCCATTTTTAATTTTTGAATAATCTCCATGCTGTTTTCCATAAAGTTGCACTAAATTCCATTCTCACTAGCAGTTGCATGGAAGTATATGATATTCACAATGAGTTGGTCACTCATTCATTCATTGATTCATACATTCAGCAAACATTCAACTCATTCTGTCTGCCTGGCTCTGCGATAGAGGATGCAGTTTAAATCTCTAAGGACTTAGGGTAATAGCCATGAACCTGGAGCTGGTAATAGCCATGAACCTGGACCTAGAATCTCGGGACTAAGGGAAAGCTACAATCACCCCCTCCCCAAATGACTAACTATTCCAATTTATTATTTGTCTCCTTCACTATGGGCTCAGAATATCCATTTTATAGCGTCTCCTAATTTCACTCCACCTGCACTCTTAGTGGCATCATCTTAAGCTTCTTAGTCTTGCTTAGTGGTGATATAATTTCTAGGTTATCTTCAACCTTAGCTTTTGCAGAGAAGTTTTCCTTTCAGTCTATTAATATCCCCATTTCAGGACTTCTATCGCCTGAGTAAAAATGAATCCTTTAGTTTTTCATAATTCCTTTAAATAGCATTACTTCTGTCCTTTTCTGTGCTCAGTGCTTTTATGCCTTTAACTCATCTCATTCAGTACATAGACTTGCTTCCTTCTTCACCATCTCTAATGCTGAAGTATTAATAGTTTGTTTTTTTCACAATAATCTCCTATGTATTATGTATCTATAACACATCTCAGGTTGGAGCAGCCATCTTCCAGGTGTTCCCCAGCTGCATGCAACGTTTGCCTTCCACATTGATAGGTTGGCCACACATATCATTTTAAATGAGACAGTCCAGTTTTTTCATATTTCCAGGCTACTCCATTGTTTCAATATAAATGTTAATTTTGTCCTATTTAATAAACCTCGGCTGTCTTTGTTGGGGCAAAAGAGGTTCAGTCTGTTGAGAGGCCCCCAAAGCAACTGCCCCATGTGTTTCTCCTTAATGACAGCCTCGCCAGTGCTGCTGTTCCTGCCTCCTGTGTAGAAACAGGAGCCACATGGGAAGAGGCTTTCCCCCACCCTGTGTGTTTCTTCAAAGGTTGCAGAACACTGCAATGTGGTTGAGCTGTAGGTAAGTACTATATCATCTCTGGCGCAGTGGGGGTTTTCCCTGGCACTACGAGTTATCTCTGGCACTGTGAGCTATATCTGGCACTATGAGCTATCTCTGGCACTGTGAAGTTCATTGGTCATTCTTAGCACTGGAATTGTTAGATGGCTTGTGTTTTAGGCAGGACATTTAGAGTGGTACTTACAGGGGCACCAAATTTTTTGCCCATTGTGCCAAAATTCCTTGCATTGGTCCTGACCATTTGTAGGAAGTCCCCTGAACCACGTGCCTTTACTATATGATTGCAGCCGGGTATCCTAGTACTTACTGGTGGCTGGTCTGGCAGCTCTGCTCCATCTCCTCCCCTCCCCTGAGTCCCCAGCTATAGCCCTGTCCTGTTTTTTTTTTTTTTTTTTGCCATTCTCATGCCCCATTTTTGTTTCAAGGAAATATGGCCAGCCTACACATTGGGGAATGCAAGTCTAGACTATTAGCCAACCAAAGCGATTAGCGTATTGACAGAAATTGGAGTTCAGAACTAGGAATCCAGGAATTATTTGGTGAGAAAATTGGGTCAGGATATAAGTGGGTCATCCCTGTTTGCCCCATTTGGGAAGTCAGGGTGGGAAAAATGAGTTAGAACTCACAGGCTCAGTCTCGTTATTTGTGTGTTTGTCCCCAAATTTGTCACATAAGCAGCTGATTCAACTTTCAAGAACAAAGAAACTAAATCAGCTCCAAAAAAACTGATTCCAAAGTCTCAGGCTCATGAGTGTCACTATACATACCTCTTGTCTAGAAGGCTAAAAAGTTTTATGGTGGTTATTTTAAGGATTTGGGGGAGCTTAGAACAAAGGATATTTGCAAGGGAAGTTAACCAAATATTTGATGGTTGGTTGAACTTTAAAGGTAGGATTCAACTTCTTGACTGGGTTATCTCTTTTGTTGCAGATGCACATTTATATATGACTATAGGTTCTGTTAAGGGAAAAGAAACCTTATTAAGGGAAATAAATGTAACATTTCTTTTTCCCCTCCTACCTCCTCTACATGGATGAACAAGGGATCCCCTATGAGGACAGAGCATGCTCCCAGGAGCTAGAACACTGTCTGACAAAAATGAAAGCACAGCTTTTTAAAAAATTATTATTTTTTGGTGAATGAATAAAATTAACAGAGAGCAAAGGACTGTGGCCTAAAAGTTATTGCTCAGACTACATTTTGAATAGCAGCATAATTTATCACTGTGACTTTTTAAACATTGCATTGAGCCTCTGTAAGCAAAGTTTTGCTTCTTGTCCTTTGGCATCAATTAGCTCCCAATTTAGAAACCCAAGTGTCACCAGTTTTTAAATCTTTATTGAAATCTTCAAATCTTATGGACAAGTAAGCAAAGTCTTTTGTCTGAAAAAATAGCTAATTGTTACTATTAACCATAAATTAAAGTACATTTCACTATGTACTCCGAAGTCCTTCATTGGTTGCTGTGGGTAATTACAGGCACAGATTTGGCCCTTGGGGGAACTATAAACAATCAAGAAATTACTTTTTTAATAACCATGTCACCCTAGAGCCATCTGGTGTATATTTACAGTAATGTAATTTCTACTCTTGCTTGATGATATTGATGTCAAGGAGCCAATACATTGCCATTTTGAAGCCTACTTGGGTTAATTTCTGCAAGTAATTCAACAGTTATTTAATCCTTTATTTTGTGTGAACTGTAATACATTCTGAATTAGTTCCATTTTTAGAAGAGTTTATAGAAGTTACACTGAAAGGATAATGTTTAGATTACTCTAAGGAAATTCAAAATGATTTAAAAACTATGTTCATCTAGTAGGCTGGTCTACATGTACCCATCTAAGAGGGAGATGTGAGCATCAAATAAAAGAAAAATGGTATCTAAGCAAGGAAGTACCAAAGGGATTTTTGCCTGTGACTTCTTACTTAACTTTTAAAATAATGCTCTATGGTACATGTTATTTTGTCTTTTTAAATATAAAGAAAATGAATCAGAGAAATGAATGACTTGCCTACAAGTTGATAGATAGAAAGACATAACTGGCATACAAACCATGGTGAGCCATCCTTTGTCATGTTTCACTGTGTGAATTCTATGGGAACTTGTTACCACCACTACATCGCTGCCACCAATATCAACCACATCAAAATTAAAATACGTGTCTCCAGAAAAGGAATCAATTATTCAGCAGGTCCAGTGTAACCCATGGATAAGAGACTTTCTAATTGATAACAAGACAATACTTTCATAACTCTTTCTAAAACTGAGTAACAGGAACTCTTTTTTTTTTTCCTATGCTTTTGTTAGACTTAGGAGAGTCCATGAGCCCATATATTTTCTAGAGTTTTTAGAAATGTCTATATTTTTCTGATTATAGTAGCAAATAGATTTAATCAGATTTTCAAAGACACACATAAAGTTAAGGTTAAGGTTAACATAAGGTTAAGAGCAGTGATATTAACAAATGTAAAGAACAGAGAGTGTCTGAGACAGGAGAGGCATGAATATCATTTTCTTCACATGTAATAAGATGTAATATCAATTATATCAAGTTCTCTAATATTGATAACATGTAGTAATAGTGGCCATAATATTAATAAATAAAATGGCTATTCACCTATGGCATTTATAAAATTTATTAGGGTGCCCTCATAAGAAGGATATAATAATTAGCATATTTATTTAAGTTTTGAAGAGATGGCAACAAAATGCCATTTATTCATTTATTTTTCAATAATGTTGCTCTTGTTTTTTGATGAATATACATTCATCTAGTGCTAGTGTTTTAGGGTTTGGGACGTAGAAGTACTCTCAGAATTCCCTCTCTAGTGGTGTTTACAATGAGAGAAAGGGACAGGTCAGGGAAATAAATGAACCTGAGTCCTCATTGGTGGGAAGTACTGAAATGAAAATTGACAAAGTAATAGGGAGCGATGGTTTTAAAACGGTGGCTGGAAAGTCTGATACAGTGACATCCACACAGAATTCCAAAGGAAGTGAGGGCAGGATGAGAAGCGTAGACTGGCTGGAGTGAGGGAGTGAGTCAGTGGATAACAGAGATGTAACAGCACTGTGTAGGAAGTCAAAGCCTGTGGTCTTGCATACTTCAAAAAATTTGGATTTTATACTAAGGCTGGAAACCAATAGGGGATTTTGTGGAGAAAAGTGACTTGATCTGTCAGATTACAGGGCCAACATTTACCCAACAAATCCAGGAGCCTTGGGGGCAGTTTCCAAAGAACTATTCTATCTCATATTCAGACATGCCAAGTCTGAGCATTAAGTAAAGTCCTGGGTATCTGTCAATACTGATTTTTAGTGTAAAGAAAGAATTAGTGGCTTTAATTCTTTAATATAAAAAGACTCTTTAGTTAAAACTTTAAACTCTCTAGTATAAGACAAGAATTAGAAGTATTAGTGGGATTAAAATAATCAAAGAAAAAGAAAGGAAACGAAATGAGGCAATAGTATATTCATATCACAGTCAGGATTTCGGAGCTACGGCAAGGCTTGGACTCAGTATTCTATTGAATTTCTGAGCTGCAGAAAAAGCATCTTCCATTAGGGGGTCTCATAACCTTACTTTGGTCTGTGTGCCTTTCTGTTACAAAGAAATTCACATTTATTCTGTCTTTTAACTCTCCTTTCTTTGTTTTTCTCTTTCAGTGTCTCCCTCTCATTAAAAAATAAATTAGTTTAAGAATGTGTCGTGTGTATGTATTTTTTTCCTACATAGTTGTATAATTCCCAACACATAAAGACAACAAAGTGCTATATGATGCAGCAAGGAAAAAATTCATGACCTGTCACTTTTATGTAGAGTGTTTGAACATTTCAGTTTTTGGATAAAGAGCCCTTAGATGTTATAAAGAATGGATCTCTTGCTTCCCTAGAAAGACCTACTATGGTAGATGGCTTTACTTTACTCCCCGCCTTTATACTCCAAAAATGAAAAAGGAAATCAACTAAGTTGTTGTTTCATTAATCTTGGATAAGAAAAGAGAGTTACTAACAAATAACATAAGTGGAGTATAAGTAGGACAATGGAAAAGACTCCCTTTTTCCCAATTCACAAACATATTCTAGACTTGCTGAGTAGAAATTAATGATTTATAAATGCATTTCCAACTGTCTGATCCTTACCTTATTACTTATAACAAAAGTTATTTCTTCTCTCAATGAGCTACTTTAACATGAAATACTCCAAACTAATAGAATAATATAGAGAGGGACATTAAAAACATCAATATGTCTATCTATAAATTTAGCAAATCTTAATATCTTACCAAATTTGCTTTAGAGTATTTTTAATAGGTCAAGTTTTCAAGAAAAAATTAGACTACTTTGGCTTGCTGCTAGTGTTTATACCTAGTAGAAGATTTTACATTCACTGGAAATTCTTAGGTGGCTTTGCTAAGGTACTGTGAATCAAGAGTAATCAAACATGATATTTCTTGAAAACCCTAAGGATACATAGGTCTCAGTACTCCTCATGTTACCCTAGCCAAAAGCCAAAACCAAAACATATGCCTCAGAAACTATAGGGCTGAAATATTCTTTGGAAGAAATAGTTCAGGGCAGAAAGGTTGGCCTGGACTCAGTGATTGACAAGGACAGGATTCATGGTCAGTAATGGAGTTATCTAAGAGGCAGTCACTGTGCTGTTTGGAGTCCTTGATATATTCCCCAATGGAATCTTGTATTGTGAGGTTCCTCAAAAATATGTACTTCTGACAAATAAAATGGCAAACCTATGTTTATGTACATGAACCCAGCTCTGTCTCTTCATATAGTGTGAATGCTCATGAAAAATGTTACCTATGTATACTAAATTTTCATTCAAAATCTCTATAACTGTTAGATCACTGTCTGACAAGCAAAAGATGTCTACTATTTGCTGTTTAAATATAATGGGAGGATGCAACTGAACACATGTTCCCACCTCCCTCTTGTTTGTGTTGTGTGTGAGTGTCGTTCTCTTGACATCCCCAGGAGCTAAGCATGGGCTGTGTTTGCTCCTGGCACCCAGTGAAACCCTACTGAACTAAAGCAGAAGAAAAGATTATTTTGCCCAAGGCAAAGCAAAGACCCAATCACAGAAACTACCCTCTAGGACCTAGGATTCCTGGGAATCCCTCCTCTACAGTAGGAGTATCCTCACCTACTCAACTGCCCCTTGTGACTGAGGTGGCCTGTTTCCTAAAGGAATATCATAGGTGACTCCCAGTGGAAGGTAGAAGTATCCCCTGACCTTGTTGATAGTAAATGGTGCTACCTTCTCTGGAGAGGTTGGGGAGCAGAGTGGCAGTTCTCTGTCCTCCCCAGAGGGCTATCCTTTGTACACTGATCCCCAGGCATGCAGTAGGGGAAGAAGTTACTTGTCTTCCACACCTGGTTGATTTGCCACTGCTCAAGAGTCTTTTATTTTTTTTTTCTCAATCTAATGAGAAAAAATTTATTTATTATTAACAAACTTTCTCATTTTTGTGTTGCTAGATGCATTTTAAGATATTGAAATCATCTCTCAGTCTGTGTGTATTTCATACCACACTCACCTCTAGAGTGCTAGTTCCCTTCACCACTGCCTTATCCCCTCTTTCCTTCCCTCCCACCTCCCACTTCTCTCTCACCTCCCACTTCTCTCCCACCTCCCACCCTGCAATAACCAGTCTGTGAAATTTATTGAAGTTTGTTCATTTGTTTTGTTTTGTTTTATATTCTACACATGAGTGAAACCATCCTATTCTTCTCTTTTTCTTTCTGACTTATTTCATTTAGCATGGCCCCTTCTAGTTCCATCCAAGTTATTACTAAGGGCACAATGTAACCCTTTTTAACAGGTGCATAGAATTCCACTGAGTATCTATACCACAGCTTATTTATCCATTCATCTGTTTATGGGTATTTTGGTTGTTTTTATGTCTTGCCTATTGTGAATTGTGCTTCTTTGAACATGGAAGTGTAGATTTTTTTTTTTTTCCTGATTAGTGTTTTTGTATTCTCTGGGCATATGCCTAGGATTGGGATTGCTGGATCAAATGGTAGATACATATTTATATTGTTTTGCAGAATTTCCATACTGTTTTCCAGGAGGTTGTACTAATTTGCATTACACCAACAGTATAGGAGGATTCACTTTTCACCACAACTCTCCAACATTTGTTTCCAGTCTTTTTGAGATAAGCATTCTCACTGGTATGAGGTCTTAGCTCACTGTGGTTTTTATTTACATTTTCTGCTCAAGTGACTAAAGCCTGAACTGTGTGAGTTATGAAAGCAGAAAGCCCTGGTCAAGAGAGAATAACAATAACTCACTAATGAGAAAGGTGATCTTGAGAAGGAACCTATGTTACTATCTCAGAGCGGCAGGTCACAGTGAAGCAAAACTGATGGAAGAAAGAGGGAACTTTAATAAATAAAAACTTGGCAGAGAATTATAAGGGGAAGTTGTTAAAACTCTATTTAAAAATAACCCAAATAGGAGAATGATTATTGCGGAGAACTTAATCTGCGATATGGAAGATCCACAGGCTGAAATACTCCAGTGTGATATGAATGCATAAAGCAATTAAACTCATGAGAAAATAGGTAATTTTTTTGTAGGAAGGTACTAGATAAAATTATTTCAAGGCTCACGTGGACGAGGAAGGGTGTAAGAAGAGCCAGGAAGATTATGGAGGAAGAATAATGGGATGAAACTTGGTTTATTGACAGAAAATGTTTGTATGAAACTACTGAAAACCAAACACAATAGAGTTCTTGCAGACATAGTGAGAGGTATTAGTGCAACACAGTAAATGTCCAGACACAGAGGCAGACATTAGTGAGAAATTGTAGTTGATCAGGATGGCATTTTAGTTCAGTGGGAAAAGTTTGGTTTAGCTAGGCAAAATTAGATAGCATTGCTGAAATAATGGACTATTCCACATAGGAGAAAACAAAGCTAAATGCCAGTCTATATGGCAAAATGAATTCCAAATTAATTAAAAGTGTAAAATAAATATGAAATAAGGATGTTGGAAAAAAATCCTAGCAAGACAGGAAACTATGAAGCCAAATGAAAAAAATATATTAAATTGTATAATAACTTTTTAATTGGATGGTAAAAGATATTATAAAAAGAAAAAAGAAAAACGGGAGACCAGAGAAAAAGTTTCAATGCATGAGAAAGACAAAGAGCCAATATCCCTAATATTTAAAGAATTTCTGGAATTTTTTTAAAAAGACATATAATCCAGTAGAAAAATGGGTAAAGAATATGAAGTGGAGTATAAATAGCCTGTAGGTATGCCATGTTCAACTCTATTTTATAGTGGTAGAAGAAATGCATTTTTCATAAAACCCCTAATATTTAAGAATCTGTAATATCGATAAAACTTAAAGAGTCACTCAAAATGGATTAGAAACTTGGACATAAGACCAGAACCATAAAGATCTTAGAAGACAACATAGGAAAGACTTACCATGACATCAGTCATAAAGAAGCCTTTGGGACTCAACTCCACCATCAAGGGAAACAAAAGGAAAAATAAACAACTGGGACTACATCAAACTAAGAAGCTTCTTCACAACAAAAGGAAACGTCACTAAAACTAAAAGAAAACCTACTAACTGGGAGAAGATATTTACATTTGATATTTCTAACAAAGGATTAATATCTAAAATATAAAAGAAACTCATAAAACTCAACAACAGAAGAACAGGGAGGAGGAGTCGGAGAGACACTTTTCTGAAGTGGATATACAGATGATCAACAGTAGCATGAAATTATGTTCCTACTTGCTGGCTATCAGGGAAATGCAAATTAAAACAACAATGAGATATCACTTTACACCTGAAAGACTGGCTATTATCCAAAAATCTGGAAACAACAAATGCTGGTGAAGATGTAGAGAAAAGGGAACACTTGCACTGTTTGTGGGAGTAGAAACTGGTGAAGCACATATGGAAAATAATTTGGAGATTCCTCAAAAAACTGAAGATGGAAATCCCATATGATCTTGTCATTCCACTTCTGGGCATCTACCCAAGAGATACAAAAGCACCCATCTGCAGAGGTGTTTGCATCCGCATGTTTATTGCAGCCCTATTCACAATAGCTAAAAACTGGAAATTACTTAAGTGTCCAACATCAGATGACTGGATAAAGAAGATGTGGTAGATATATACAATGGAATACTACACAGCCCTTAGAAGAGATGAAACCCTGTCATTTGTATCAACATGGATGGAACTAGAGGGGATTATGCTAAGTGAAGCAAGTCAAAAGAAGAAAGATATATACCAGATGACCTCACCTATAAGTGGAATGTGACTAGACAAAACAAAGGAACAGATGAGATATAACCAACCCTGAAACATTTTCCAGCAGAACTGAGGTTACCAAAAGGAAATGGGATGGGCCAGGGCAAATGATGGTGGAACCCGCTGGACAATATGGAAGAACACTTGATGATTTGGTGGAGGGCATGGTGTAGTGAAACATAACTAGTAAATGGGAAACCTATACATAGGAAATTATTTTAAAGTGTTTAATAATTACTATAATAAAATACATTTTTAAAAAAGTAAAAATGTTAGGAAATAGGCAGTCAGACATACCGGGTTAAATATTTGTTTGTCACCATATTTGAAACTTACCTTGTAGTATCAAATACTATTTAAAACATATATGTCTTAATTATGTCATTCACCTTTGAAGAATCTCTGGAAAGTAGGTACCAGGAGATACATGTGACATATAAGTTGCTTCAGTGTCTTTGGTGTAAACTTGAAACAAAATTCATATTCACCATCAGGGAAATATTATAATTATGACATATCCATTAAAAATAATATTTTATTGATATCTGTTAGCTTGGAGATTTGTCTGTATAAAGTGATGAGTGAGAAAACCAAGTTGCAGAAAAACAGGTATAGGCCATTTCATTCTGAAAAAAAAGAAATCTTACGTATGTCTGTATGTGAGTGTTTATGTCTGGGTCCAGAGAGCAGTGGAAGGATGGACACTGGATGCTGATATTAGTTACCTCAGGGAATGAAAGGGACTCTGCATGGTTGGAGATGATGCACTTTTCCGTTATACATCATACATCTCTTAATGGTTATACTGACAATAATGATCGTGTATTAGTTTAGTAATTAAAAAAGACAATTAAGAAGATAAATGAAACTTCTGTTTATTTTTTTTGAAGATAATATTACTGAAATTAGAGCTAAAACTCTTACTTTGTCCATTACTCCGGTAGCTGTCATTACTTTCTAAATCCTGTTAACAGAAGCGGATTACAAGAAACAAAAACAAAACCAAGTGCTTGCTCAGTGATCTGAACTACATATCGCTGACTTGCTCTGTGGTAAATCTGAAGAGCACGCCTGTTCCAGAGGCTGTCAAACTTCTCTGTAGTTCTGTAGTTAGGGCTCCTCTCTTCTCGACATAAATCCAGTTGCATTCTTGTCTCTAGCACTATTGTTCAAGATTTTCAACCTGATAGTATGCTTTAAAATACAACAGCTGGTTGGAGCAGCCTCCAGTTTTTCAAGAGACCTCTCCTTAAACAATGATCCTACTAGAATCTCACCTTCCAGTGGAGCATGGAGGAGGGCGTCACAGCTCTAGTTCTTGGGTGGAGATGTGACCAGCACCAGTGCACACACCTGCCCCCCTTTTTTTCTAGGTCTAGGTGCTCATATACAACTTTTCAAACACATTCCCATTCCTACCTTGGGTCCTTGGCAAAAAACAGCGTATCAATTTATGTCTGAGCCATCTGTAGACTGTCTAGCATCATTGCATTTAGGAATCAGGATATCCCAGAATGACTCAGAACCTGACCTGCAGAGTCAGAGTCAGACTTCCTGAGTTTGGATCTTACCTCAGCCACCCCTGTGAGCTGTGTGGACTGAGACTGATTCCTCCTCTTTCCCTGTAAAATGTGGCAGGTAACAATGCCTACATCATTGATTTATTATGAAACCGAAAGTCCCTACAAAACACTTGATAGGTAGTATGTTAGTCATCATTATTATTATGACATGAGAGGTAACATTCATTGAGGGTTGATCCACTTCTCTTTCACTGGCTCCTTAAACAGCCCTGTCTGTGGCCCTCCACTCCACACTCTGGTGAATAGACTTGCAATAAGGAGGATGTATATACAGGACTAAGGGAACTATGAGAGCACCATTTTACAATCTATCAGCAAGCCTCACTTCAAAATGATAAACTGGGTGCACCCTGGTGCAGTAGGGACTGGGCACAGTCCACCCATACCCGAGGTCCTGGGTTTGCGTCCTGGAGTTGGCAGGAACAACCAAGATGAACAACTAAATAAAGTAAATAAAATGCTTCTCCCTCCTCTTGCTTCCTGCTGTCTGCCTGTCTACCTCTCTCACCTTCTTTCCTGCTTGCATCTTTCCTTTAAAAAAAATACATAAAAAGAAGCCACTTGTGTAGTTATAATATTAGTAGCCACATGACAGAAGAAGCAGCTTGATCTGCTTTACTGATTTACTCTTTAATTTCAATTTACTACATTTGGAGATAACTGTATAACATTGTCTAGAGCAAAAATTAAACTAGTGAACTCCCCTTATCCTGGAACGAGGGACTCAATTTTCCAAACTAACCCACATTTACCTGATAGGTAGATGTTGCTCTTATTTTCCAAGTATAACTTAACTGTACTTGTAAGTGACTTTGTTTTGATCTTTATTGGATAGTAAAAATTATTAAAATGTTACAAAGTTTGTATTTTTGACTTGTCTTAGTTTTTACCTTTAAAATTTTTATAATGTTTGAAGTTCTTTTGGCATTACATTATTAAAGCAATCTTCCAATATTTGGAGTTCTGGCCCATCCACGGATCCAAACTAGTTGTGCGTTCGTCAACTGTAACTTGACTCAACGAGCACTAGGGGGCGCTGCCTCATTCATTACCCCGTGAAGGACATGTCAGAGTTAGCATCTTTCAGCTGATAGCAGGATGCGTATGCACATACTTAGACAAAAAGAATGAGGCTTTCAGAGCGAAAACAGATGAAACTCTCAACAGGTTTCACATGTCAGTACTTCATTTCTGCGAAGTCAGAAAGAAGGCTTTGTTTTTTAGGTTATACTCCTGTGACCAACTACTTATGTTAACTTCTACTCCTAGAAAAGCTTTGAGCTTTTTGGTGAATCCCTAGTGCATTTAGCATTTCCTATGTAATAAGAAATAGGCCTTTTACATTACAGGATATGCATGGATAAAGGTGTGAAATATGAACCAATCATAAATACCAGGGTTTCCTCTCTAAAGGAAATATCTATGTTCTCAAATCCAGAGACAGGTGAAAATGAGGACTTTGTCTTTTCATACTGTTATTAAGTATTATTTATTTGGATGCAATTCATCATTCTGTCAAAATCCCACCATCTCTTACCTCATCCTCCCACCTGCATGCCTCTTTCTAGATCTCCGTCACGCTCTTGCTAAGTTTTACCATTCACCCTATTTGCCAGAAAAACCATGGAGTCTCTTTGACAACAAAATTGAGGAGAGCTTATAATGTGTTTCTAAATCTACTTGTGGTTTTGTTTCTCAGATGCCACTAACTTTCACTTCAAAGGGCCCTGTTTATTTTTTACGGCTAAATGACTGTAACATTATCTTTGACAGTCTTCCTCGATCACTTTTAAAAAATGCTCTTATAACCAATAAGTATGAGTATTCTTGTTCTTATCTTGAGATTCCATTTCTTAAAACTTTCCTGATGACACTATTTTAATCTGAGCAATATATAGTCTTCCCTTTTGTATTAAAGGTTATTTCTTCTTCTAACCTTCTCCCACTTCTGTGATATCTTTTAAATAGCCCTGAGGATGATTTTTGTTAAGCTGGAGAAAGGTCAAAGGGCATAACATAATACAGGCTAGAAGGTTAGTGGAGCCTGAGGAGTTTGAGAAAGATGGAAGATATTAGACAGGCAATAGATTGGTTGTGATAACAAGTAACTTGTACTCTTGAGATCTTCACAGGGTTTCTAGGAGTTCCACAGAGGGAGGATATAAATGTCAGAAAGGAAGCTAAGTTAAAAAGTCTGTTGAGTCCTGAGATTGACATTTAAAAAAGTACTTGAAGGGATTCCAAGAGTTTATAGTGGACTGTGTCTGTCTAAAACACTAGTCTAGAAGTTAGATTATTCTGAAAAAGAAAAGTATAGAAATAAGTAGAATGTGGTTCCTACCCTAGTTAACAATGCAAGGAATCAGTACAGTGGGAAGAGAGGAACAGGGAAGCTTAGAGCTAATTCTGGAAGCTACTAGGCTCAGGCAGTTTTACTTCTAGCCCCTGGATTCACTGCCTACAGTTATACCAGATGAGCCAGTGGCGTCCCCAGCATCCCTTGTAATATATGGTCTAGGTGCCGTGATGATGACATCCCCTGTCAGCACTGAACGTTCCCTGGGAATCTTTGCTTTGATTCATTTTCCTGAGAAATTTCATTAAGACATGTTCAAAGGAGAGAATCTAAACCCCTGCTGACTTTTAACCTTCTTCTGTTCCTTTACTTTATCTGCCAGAGAAGTCCCAGAGGCAGCTATACCTTTGCTTCCATCTTACTTGTACCTTTTATGAATCTTAATTTTTTAAATTCATTTCAAATTTCATTTCTTGATATCTGTAACTTATTTTGGAATGTACTCACAAAATAAGTTTGATTGAAAGACAGGTAGAAGGCTGGACAGATGAAGGATCGTTATGAGATAAGTCTAATATGAAATGAGAACCAATTTATATGTATTAATGCTCACAGTGTGATTCTTTCAACTTTTCTGATTATTTGAAATTTTTCATTATAACATATTTGGAAACAAACAGAAATATTTCTTAATTCTCTCATTTATCAAGTGCAGTTTGCTTTGGACTGAAGGGATCCCAATAGATGATGTAAAAGTCAAGAGTTGCACAAAAAAATTCACACAACTCAGTTAAAAAATGGGCAATGAACTTGAATAAGCATTTCTCCAAAGAACATCATTAGTCATTAGAGAAATACTAATCAAACTCCCAATGAGATATGACTTTATATCCATTATGATGACCCTTTTGTAAAATAAGAAGTTAATAACATAAAAGTTTCAAGTGTTAGTGAAGATATGAAGAAATTAGAATACTTAATGCATTTCTGGTGGGCTTATAAAATGGTGCAGCTACTATTGAAAACCACTTAGTACTTTCTTAGGAAGTTAAATGTAATTATCGCTTGATCCAGATGTTACCTCCTTCCAGGGTATAAACCTTCCCATTAAAAAACAGGGATTCAGGCAGATATTTGCATATCATGTTCATAGCAGCATTATTCACAATAGCCAAAAAGTAGAAGCAACCCAAGTGTCCCATAAATGAAAGACTGAATGGATAAACAAAATGTAGTATATACATACATTCAATGAAATATCATTTGTCTGTACAAAGGAATGAAATTCAGATACATGACATAATATGGATGAATTTTGAAAGTGTTTTGCTAAATAAAATCGGTCAGATATCAAATGACCAATATTGTATGATCCCACTTATATGAGATAGCTAGATTAGCTGATTTCATATAGACAAAGTAAAACAGAAATTATCAGGGCTGGTAGGGTGTGGGGAAGGAGGGACTTAGTGTTTAATGGGTACAGAGTTTCTATCTGGATAATGAAAAAGTTCTGAAAATAGATAGTTGTGATGGTTACACAACATTGTGAACAAATGTACTTAAATTCACTGAATTGTATATATCAAAAGTTCAAATAAAAAATTTTGTTTTGTGTATTTGCCAAAAAAAAAAAAAAAAAAAAAAAAAAAAGGCAGTGAGTTTCTTTCCCAAACAAAATGTACACCCAAGAAAAAATTAAGTGAGAAGGCAAGGCAGTATGCTATTTCGTGAAATAAGGTAAATCAGTAATTATCTGAAAGAAGAGAAAGATTTTATAAAAAAAGTTGGCAACAACAAAAGAACACTGTGGAGGAGGTAGATCCTGAGCCAGGGAACCAAGCAAAGGAAGGGGGTCAGAAACACAAGGAGAAACTTGCCAAGTAAGCTTTTCATCTGCAGCTCTCCTGTGTGCTCAGCTCTTCCTTTTTCTGCTCATCCTTGCCTCTTGTCATCCAGTGGAAAAGATCCCACCTGGAGAAGCCTAAAGCATCCATGTGTGGCCTGGATCTCCACACATCTTCCTCAAGACCTTCGACCACCAAGTGGTCATTTCCCACAGCCTCAATCTCTCCCTGGCTGTTGGATTCTTCCAGTAGCCCTTAAGTGTCCTCACACTATTCCCTCAAATAAACAAACCAATTAACCAAGCCTGCACATCATTCCTGGTCCCCACTGGGTGATCTCTCATCTTGCTCCTCTCCGTAGTAAGGCATCTTCACTTGCCATCTACACTTCCTTCATTTTTATTGTCCTTAACTTACTCTAATCTGGCTTCTCTCTTGATCATCTACTGGAATTTTTATTGTCCATGTTGGAATGACCTTCCTCTAAGTCCAGTGATCACTTCTCATGCCTTATCAGATGTATCAAGAACATTTAATTTAATACCGTCAGTTACTCTCCAAATATTCTTTAGCTTCCAGTAAAACAGTCTGTCTTTCACTTGGTATTAATTGCTGACTTCTGTTGTCTCAGCATTCTTCTTGGCTCAGTATTAGTTCCTCCTCTTTCTGCATTCACTTTGTAGGCAGTTTCATCCCCTCACAAGACTTAAAATACCATCCATAGACATACCAAAGTCACCGTTCCAGCTCACGCTAAACTTCCTACTGCCCATCTGTATTTAAATTCCTTAGCTACCATCACAAAGTCAGTGTGCTCCTGACACATGACTCTTACGTCTCTGAATGAGCAGAGTTGTACCCTTTCTGCCCAACTCATTCTCCATCACTCACCTTTGATTCACTGAGTTTTTGCTGTCATGCCTTTAGAGTTCAGAAATATCTCAAACTCCAGCTTTCTCTGTAAATGGGGTCTGTTTAACCCCATTTAACCTGTATGTTTTTTATGGTAGAGTAGTGAGGAATATTGTAATTATTGTCATCATTTCTATTATTATTCATGCTTATCTACTCAGGTAAGTAAAAGAAAAACTCACTTACGTGCAACTCGTGATGACAAACATTTTCTAGTCACTGAGAGAACAGAATATCTTTGAAAATGACTTGGCATTTTTAACTCATTCAAGGAGTTGGAAATAATTCGGTGATACTACTCAATCTTGAAAACTTGGAATTTTGTTTTTTTATTTGTCTTTTAAAAATAAGAAAATTAAGGCTGGCAGTTAGACCATCAAAGGAATCAGCCAATTCAGGGCAAATAGTCTCACTATTATGTATTGTTTAGCCTTGGGAAAAAGCTTTAATTTCATTTCAACTTTCCAGCTAGCAATGCTGGCATTGTGTAGACACCATCATAGATGCTAAAAATGGTGAGTGGCCAATTAAAGCCCCCTGCTGAGTCTTCCACCCACGGAACTAGATTCCTTACTCTTTCATGCTGCATAAAGCAAGAATGCTTCAAGTCCCAAATCATTTGGCAGTTTTCTATGGCATGAAAAACAACTGTTTGTATAGCAAAATATTTTCCAGAACTAGAAGCCCATAAAGATTATTGCCTGCTTTTTAGTATACAGAAATATTCCACAAACATCATTCCCCCAGATTTCTGCAATATGGCACCCAGAAGAAGGGAGAAGACTCTCCTTTGTCATCCATTCTTGAATTATGTGGGACCAGGACCCATCTCCGTGGTGCCTGCTCACAGGCTATATACATCCTGTTACCCCTGGGGCCTGACTGTTGCCCATCCCAGCTTAAGGGGAGAGAAAACCCTACTTGGCGAGGCTGGTCACTCCCTGCTGATGCGGGACCTTGGCATGACTTTTGCTGCCAGTCTAGTTGCTTCCTTGTTGCCTTTGGAAGCCTGCACTTTCTCTGTGGCTCTTGTGGTTGTTTCCATCCGCCAGTGTGGTCCCTCTCAGAGGCACTGGCGTGCCAGACCAGCCTATTTGAATTGGTGCCAGGCCACTTACTGAGGAGGTGAAGCCAAATCCCATATATTTAAAACTGTAATGCTTTGCTTGTCCACCTAGCTCCTGTCTCCTGAAGTCATTAGTTGTGGTTTTACTTTACTGTTAAAACACTCTTCTTTTTTCCCCTTTCTCTCAGCTCTGGCTATTTTCAGCTTTATATATTTAGTAAGTTGTATGTAGGTAGAGATTCTGCTGTTCTACTTAAATCTTTCTTCTTTCTTTCTTTTCTTTTCTTTTTTTTTTTTTTTCTGGTGTGTGTCCTAAGGAAAGAGAATGTGTTTCTTATTAAATGTGGGAGGAGGGGGGAGAAAGATAGAGAGACCTGATGTTTGACTAGAATAGAAAGTGAGAGAACAGAGGCAGCCTGTCCAATAAAATAGGCATAGGGAGAAGCCCATTTATATGGCCACAGGACAGATGTCATCCCTAAGCTTGAATTTCTTCAGGAAAATAGACTTCTGCTTACTTTAAGAGAGGCCTTTTGTGTTTCGTTTGGCTTGGCAAATTTTAAGATCCTTAGAATGTCATGGGGATCCCTTCGCATCATGCCACGTCTTAAGGCTTTACAAAGATCGAGCATGATTGTACTGCATAAGGAAGATAAATAATAATATTTCCATCCTACAGCTGAATTAAGGAGGTTAAGTGATTTTCCTGAAATCCCTCAGGAAGCTGGAGACACATCTTGGAACACAACATGTGAATTCTGAGTCTTGGACCTTTCACCTGTGACCACATCTCCCTGTCTGTTTACTCTAGAATTCAGCACATATGTTTTTCAAGTAAATATTTGGTTCTGGGAGACAGTTAGGAGAGAAATCTTCTAGTCTATGCCAGTTTAAGGTGCTGCATTAATGGCGCTGTGGCCCAGAGTCTGCTGTTTATCAACGTGTAGCTCCAGTTTGAAGAGCAGTGACCTCAGTTCTCCTGGAGACATTGCAGTCTTAACAGAACACATGTGTGCCCAAACCAAAACTAACTCTTACGGCTGGCATTCATACATGTGTCTCCTGGAAACACCTTAACTAAGATCAAGACTAGAACCCAGGGCATGGAAAAAACACCCTTCAAAGGCTGATCATAAAAGAGTTTTCCAATAATGGATACATATGTGTGCTCTGTGAAAACAGCATGAATGGATGAATCTTTCACATTGAAGACTCTGGAACTCATCCCCGGCACAAGATCTGGGGTTCCCACCTGTCTTGGAAGATGCAATTCTGACATTGTAGTTTTAGACAGGCCTGAGTTTGTAAAAAATGATCATCTGATGTGTTGCATGATAGATTTATTTGAGTAGATAACTTTATTTTCGATGAGTTTCTCAGAGTGAATGCCACAAACCCAAAATTTTGAGAGCCTGATAATAAACTTTCCATGAGAGTAGTGACTGGTGGGTTAAATAGCCATGCATTGGTTAACCTTTGGTATACATTCTGGGAAATGTATCTTTAGGTGAAATTGGTCATTGGCAAGTGTTATAGAGTGTAATTACTTGCTGCATACCTAGGCTATATGATATAACTTACTGGGATCACTGTCCTGTATGTGGTCTGCCATTGACTTAATGTCATTCAGTGATGCTAAAGGAGCTGTGGAGGGTGTTAGGGACTGGTGGAGACTTTGGTAAACTAGAGCACTAATGACCCCTGTAAAGGTTGCAGTGCCCAAAACAATAACCAATGCTAGTCAGATAGGGCTGTAAGTAAGGTGTGGTCAGACTATCTTATTTTTCAAGAAGAAAGAATCCAGATTTTTATGCAAAAATGTCTCCATTTTTTAATTGTCAGAATTTTTTTTAAATTTATAATACTATGTGATCTCCAAACCAGTCTAGTCTCATACACTTTCATTGAATAGGCTGCAGTTGATTTCTTTTTTCTCTTGAAGGTGATGATTTATGTGACGAAGTACAGGAGTTTCTAGGGGAGAGTTAGTAGAGAATCCAAGAATCAAGGAGGAGTAGGATGCTTTGGTACCAGCCAGAGATTATCAGATGATTCCTATAAGACTCACAGACAACAAGTCGACCAAAAATATTTTAAGCAGAAGAAGAAAGAAACTCAGAGGAGTTTTAAGATTATACAATCTCGAATCATCCTCTCTTTGAACATCTTTGCATTTCTTTCTTGAACTTACCTTTACCTTTTTGTTTTTTCTCTCTTAATTTCTCCTGCCATCTCCTCCATGTGCTTCTTCAATTTTGATGTCATCTGGAGTTGTAGAACTCTCAGCATTACTCTTTCTAAGTTGTTCTCCAGCAATCTCATCAATACCTATTGGCTCAGCTCCCAGTTATATGCTTAAATCCTCACATCCTATCTGTACTCAAGTTTCAAAACCAATTTCTGGTTACTGTTATGGACTGATGGTTATTGCTCCCCCCCACCCCCATCCCAATTCATATATTGAAAGTCCTAACCCACGTGACTGTATTTGGAGATGGGCCTTCTAAAGAATAACATTTTTTCGAGGTTGCAAAGGTGGATCCTTGAACTCAGAGGATCAGTCTCCTTATAAGAAGAGATGGCGATCTCAGATGATTTAAGTCAAACGTGGAATATAAAGAAACAAAATGGATGACTTAACAAAACACATCAACAATTCTCTTAGATGCTAAAATCAAGACTGTAGTTACCAGCTAGGGGTGCGAGGAGGAGAAATGGGAAGGACTAAGCGTGACGGAGTAAACTTATCCTGGTTAATAACACTAGAAGCCAGGTAGTAGAGGTGGTGTGATAAACTCTTTGATCCACATATGAATATATGCTTTGAAAATTACATAGTATTGTAAACCAATGGTATATCAATAAAGGATAGATCTTGGAAATCTCTTTCTCTCTTGTTGCTCTCCTTGCTCTCCCCATATCTACCCCGGCATACAGGAAGGAAAGACATGTCAGTCCCCAGTGAGATGACTACCGTTAAGTCACTTTAAACCAAGAAGAGGACTCTCCCCAGAGGCCAGATTTGCTGACACCCTGGTCATGGACTTCTAGCCTACAGAACTGGCTTCCTCCTGCTTCTTGAACATGCCAGGCACATCAGGCATCGGGATCTTTCTTCTGGCTATTCCTTCCTCCAAATGATCAGCTGCCAGTATTGTTCTCTCAACTCATTCAGGTCATTTTGTTCCTGAAGCCTCTTTGGGCTGTCTCCTCTGATTTTAACACTGTCTTTCATATACCAAAGCTTTCTGTCCTTTCTTATTTGCTTTTCCTCATGAATCCTTATTACTAGCATGCTGTTTATTTTGCGTGTACGTCCTCTGTTGTCTGTTTCTCCCTGAAGTTAGAGATCATTACCTCTTTTGTTTCCTATCCGTCATAGGTTCTCAGTAAATATTTATTGACTGACTGAATAAATAAACCATAGTAAAATATTTGTCATGCTGCAGTAGACTCCATGACATATGTTCATTTAATAGTCTCCTAAGGAAAGAATATTTTACTATTAAAATGCTAGCTATTGTATTTATAGAAGCATGGAAGACTAGAATGTTTTTACATTAAGTGGTACACAATTCTAAAAGGAAAGAGGACACTTAAATGTTAAGAAAATTAAATTATGGGCAAACTAGGTAAGACTGTAACTTATTACTTCAAGTTTTCAGATATGGCACAGGACCAATCACATTATATGAACCATAACCGTCACCTAGAATGAAAACCTGTATTGTGAACATTAGTCCTGGCTGATGACAACAAGGACGCCAGGGGGCTCACTGTTTCAGTGTGATATTGTGACATTAAAAAGGAGCGATGTAAGTTTAAAATAATAATTCTATTTAAAGCAAAGTGCATTTACTAATTTAATCCTGTTTAATCATGTTTGAGTTAAAGAACAGCCTAGTTTATAGCACATTTTATTAGGCTTTCATATCCCAGAAACATAATTTACAAGGGCAGTAGCCACTGTTATTCTAATGGTCTTGCCTTCTGCCTAGAAAACATTATTGATCATTTATATTTCTTTGGTAGCATAGCTTTTTCACCCAGGGAAATTGTGTTTGGTGGGAAAGATAGAACATGGGGAGAGGTCGGGTCAAGGGACCATCACCTTAGTGCAGTCATCAGGGACCAGTGATGGGTCCTCGGTTCAAACATAGCTGTGCTGGGTTATCCAGAGTCAGTTGCCTAAAACAATTGAAAAAATCATGCTAACTAAAGGGTTATGGATATCCATTCATAATAAAAAATGATATTTCCTGAGTTCCTGAGGTCATATAAACTTAAGTGAGAGTCTGGGACACACTTTCTCCCTGTGGGTGAGCTCTGGGGAAGCTGCAACCTGATTCAGAGGTTTCGTTTGTTGAGGTTTTATAACTATAAAGCCAGAATAGAGGAATCCGGGTGTCTTGAAAGTCACTCCTCTTCTTCACCGTAGTGATGGTCTCACTTTAGGGGTCATCATGATTAGCCCTATTGGCCATGCTTGAGTAAATATTGTCCAATATCTAGCTCTTTTGAATCATTTTATTTCTATTCTTCACATCAGTAGTTCATGTTTTTTTCTTAAATATTTCTCTGAACAAGTGAAATGCAGATGATTAGGCTTATGCTTGCCAAATTGTAATTATACTCCAGTCCTAGACTCCTGAGGTGATTGCTCCTGAGTCCTTGCCATTGTCTCTGATGCCTTCATTTCCTTACCTGTGGACACTGTACACACAAGGATGCACTTGCTTTGGTGTGGGGTGGATTTTAGGTCACAATATCTTGCCAATACTTCATGTGATTTGACTTCTGCATGCTTTGCCTAAAGAATTGCAGTGACTTACCAAGTCAGCCTACCATTGCAGGGCTGTGCAGGCATCTCCCTGGTCCATCGGATCTATTTTGAATCATGTCTGGGTTCCCAAGGCCAAGTTAGGTGAAGTATCATTCGGGGACCATTTCCAGAGGCAATATAGTCAGTCATGCAGTGATTTCTTACCTCATAGCATGCGTATCAGCCAAGCTCAGTTCCAGATGGCATGTAAAAAGTAGCTCAAAAGTAGTTCAAAAATGAACTTTTTTCTTTTATAGTTCTTACAGGTGAGAGAGCTGGTAAACAGAAGACATGAATCTTGCAAGTGGTCAAATTTAATTCAGGTTAGTTCATGCTCAGAAATTGATCAGAAACATGTTTTTCTTGCCACCAGAAGAGAGGACAAATGGCAGGAAATGTAAAATTTGTGCATTACCATGCTTCAGCGCATGGCTTACAGAAATGAACCTGTCATTGTACTGAGGCCCATAAGAGTTCTTAGTTAAGGAGCAAGCACTCTGAAAATTTTAAGAAGAATAGATAAAATTCAATCTATAAATATTCTGATTTAAGGAACTCAGCTCTGAAGACATCTTTATTAGAAATTTTTTTAAAAATTTAAGTTTAGGTAAGTAGTAGAAATTAAGTTATAAATTATAAGCACTTCTACTTTTGTCAGCTTACTCAAAAAGCTATCTTTAAAAAAGTTAAATCTTAGAAAAGTGAAGCAGCGGGTTCAGAACCAAGATATTTTCTTGTGGTGTCTTTGATATATGCATTTCTCTTTGAATGAAAGGCTCCTTAGATGTTTTTTCACTCTGAGTTCTAATTCCTCATACACTCATCTCTCTCACAGTAAACTCTGGAATGAATTCTATTTTTAAGCGTATAGATCTAACAATTTCTAAGCTGTAGTTTGCAAAATACATTTTAAGCTTATGTTTTGTACTGAGAATTAAAGTTCATCAAAATAGAAAGGATGTAGTTTTTATTAAATTGAAAAAAAATAGGAAGACATGAATCCTCTGCCTTCTTGTTGGTATAATGTGCCACATTATTTGTCTTTCAGCAGAAGCTTTGGAATCTGAATATTAAGCTCAACATTTGGAATGAAATTTATTAGTTGCTTATGGTCATGGTGTTTATTTCAATCTCCAGTTCCCGCCTGTGTACATTCAAGCATTTGTGGTTGAGTCACTGGTACCTGTATTGGTAATGTAGCATAACTGGTAACAAAATAGCCTTTTGGTGTGTTTTAGGCCCCAAATCATTGACTTTGTTCTCTCTCTGCTAGTTTCTTTCTTCTCGTATTTGGTTAATCAGTTTTAAATTACAAAGTCACAGCAGCCCTACAAAAGTACACATGATGAGATTTTAGAATTGCTCTTTTTTGTTATTTGATAAGATATTAGTCATTTAAAAATATTTAGGAAAAGAAAGAGGAGGAGACATTGACAGGAAAATGATGGCCCATGGTGCAGCCTTCCTTTCCTCTCAGCTGACAAAGCCTCCATTCATGTCTCTCAGCCCTGGGGAATGTTTTCTTCCTTTATTCTGGGAGTGCAAGTTAGCCAGAGAAAAAGAGGAAAAGAAAAGGGCAGTAGAGTTCTCTCTAAATCACCAAATACCTTTTCAGCTGACAGACGGGCTCATTGTCAGAGTGTACTTTAAAAGAAGGAAGACTGAAAATAGGTTTCTTCTAAATAGCAGATGGTATTCCTTTGCTAGTAAGATCTTTTGTGTATGCTTAAAACTGAAGAGCAAGGCAATTGGGTGATAGTTCACTACATATTTTCTTATGTTCTTTTTCTCCTCTGGCATATAAAATTGAATATCAGACTCCTTCAAAAATGAATCTATATCCCTCAATAAACTAAACTTTTAGTAACTTCTAAAATATTTTAAAGATCTCCACAGCATAAAGATTGCCTACCTACAAAAAAGATATTTTCTACAGTTCTTAAATTCTATATAAAGCATTGTGCATATCCTAATCTGTCTGTGTTATCACATAGCAATAGAAGAAAATCAAACATATTTTAAAATGTTTCTGATAAATATTCATATAATGATGAATAATAATCCTTCATGTATTAATATTGGGACGTACTCCATAGAACAAGGAAATGTGATCTGATATCATGCCCAATAAAATGTGTAGATTCATGCTCTATGTCTATTTATACACATGTCATCTCTCTAATTATGTTGTAAATTCCTCAAGAGAAGGGGTGCAATTCTCTCGTGTCCTTCAAGTATTCTCCAAAGACCTTAGCATAGAGTTTCTATGTCATAGGTGCTCAATAAAAAAGTACCAAATGAAAACATGCTGTAGGATCCTGCTGACTGAATGTCTTGAGACTTTCTCTATAGTTTCTTAAAAAAAAAAAAAAAAAAGTATATATATATATATATATATATATATATATATATATATATATATATACTTGAAACTGGGAGCTCTATGAAAGTACGTAAAACATCAATTCAAAGTACCTGGCCACTAAGTTCCAGTAAAACAAGAAACAAAAACCACCAAAGAGAGAATATGTAATGGTTTTCTAAGAACAGATAAATGATAGCCTTTCTGATAAATTTGGCCATGGTTTTCCTTTAAAACGAAGAAACAATTATAGTATAGTTATAATTACAGTGTAGTCATCTTGGTCACTAATTAGTTGTGCAAAAATGTTTCATTTCATTTTATAACTGACTTACTTGAAAAAGTGGTGAACTATACAGGGTCATTTCCTTGGAAAAGAG
The DNA here is from genome assembly GCA_004363575.1 of Solenodon paradoxus. Classification (NCBI taxonomy): domain Eukaryota; kingdom Metazoa; phylum Chordata; class Mammalia; order Eulipotyphla; family Solenodontidae; genus Solenodon; species Solenodon paradoxus. Next base: position 134,939 of record RJWH01000132.1, on the reverse strand, counting down.
TATGGACAAGCCCCTTGTAGTTTAGTTTGGGTGCTATTCAAAGCCAAACCCTAAGTCTTTCCTAGAACTTCAAACAAATGTCAGAGCTACCACAAACCAAAGTGGGAAACCCTGTGGAGAGATTGTTTCCTCTTCTTCTTCTTTTTATTTTTTTATTTTTTGATTTGTATGTTCCAGCTACTTCTTTAGATGCATCCTGCTTTGTCATGGATGTGCTGCTAGCCCTGTACATGGAAGTCATAGGGATCAGGATTTTGGAACAACGTTTTGGAGGTTTTACTCTGGTGTGCTCTGCAAAAGATCTCCTTCCTTTTTGAAATCATAGGGACATCTAATAAGACAATTCAACTTGGATACTAAAATCCACCAAGACAGATTTATCTTACCAACCTCCCCTAGAACCAGAATGCCTTTGTTGGGGAGCTGAATCTCTGATAAAGTCTTTAAGGATGAGAGGAATGAATTCCACCTGAGTAATTGTGAGTATTAATCTATGATTGATTCTAGTTAAGTTTTAATATGTATGTTATAATCCAGTTGATTTATTGCTTTATTGGGCCTTTTATCTAAAAATATGAGATAGTTTAGGCATAATGACCTAAAACACATATATCTTTTAGAAGTGCAGCAGGGCCAGGTAACTGACCAGAAGAATACCCTATTCCCTTTCTACAATATTGAGTTGTCCTGGGGAAGTAACTGTCCAGCTATGGACCACATTTTCCAGCCTCCTTGCATCTAATTAGAACACACTTCTGGTCCAGTCAATGGAAATAGTGGAAGTGCTACGTGTCATTCTGGGAGGTACAAACGATGCAAATGCATCATCTCTAGGGTCACTTCTGTTCTTCTAAATGAGGAGGACTCCAAGACCCTAGAAGGGGTAAGATAATAGTATGGAAGGGGGCCAAATTTCAGAATTACCACCTGTTAGATGATTGAATGGCCACCCAACTGGGAACACCTAAGTTATAGTCTCTATCATGAACAAGACAAATACTTACTGCGTTAAATTAAAGGAATTTGGGGGATTTGTCAGTTTTAGCATCTAACATCACTTTAACTAACAGAAGAAATAAATTAAAATGTCCCAAACAAGGTCATTGTAAAATGACAGAATTTTTCCTGTTCTCTGTGCTAAAAGGTTAGGAATTATTCAAGTAGGGGGCATATTTTCTACTCATATTAAAATTGTAGGACATCTATATGGAGAAAGCACAAATAGTCCCTGAATTTGTATCCATCTCTTCTCAGAAAATGGATTTCCTAGGTACCATTAAAGCCATACTAGACACACTCATCTCTTTAATCTGCCTGTTATTCTTCCATCCATTTTTACATTCAATTCCAATGTCCTTCATGAAGCTTTCCCTTACCACTGAAGAGATTACTCCTTTCTTTCAGCTAATAGTATTAAAATCTCTGTACTAATCTTTGTACTGCCTCATACTGCCTAGGGAGATCCCTGACATTTTTACATTATTTTTAATGAGTAAAGACATCGTTTATCTAAATTATAAGGTAATGGAGGGAAAGAATGAAATTTAAAAATAAATTAAATTAAGATACTAGAAGCAGGCATACTTATCCTTTTTCTATAGGAAAATAATTATAGAAGGAAAAAGAATCAGAAAATATACCTCATTGTAATACTGACCTCTATAACAGAATACTTTCAGTGTTATATCCCAAAAGTCATTGAGCCCTTTTTCTTTCCCACAAAAATTAAGACATATGTTTATAAGCAGAGAAGTGGAAAATTGGTCATAGCTGTACAGGCACAACTGATAATTTTGGCTGTGCAGCCCCCTGGTTGCAGACACCTTCCAAATTTGAGAATACATTTTCAGCTACTTTAGTCCTTGGCATCATTCTTATTCTGCCAGTGAGAGTGTCAATTGCAGTACCATTAGGATGGCAAGTTTTATGTGTTAATCCCACCTGAAAGTTGAAACCAGATTCATTCCATTTACAGTGCCAGGTATGTGGTAAACACCATCCAGTTTCTTGGATGGGACCTAGATTTCAATGGACAAAATGTAATATGAAGGCTCCACATCCTGTTACCCAGTTCTGAGGGATCAGTTCATCGCCATGGTTGAGTATCAGATATCTATATTTATCGTACCAGATCTTAATCATTGTCAACTGTGCAGAAAGACCTTTAGAGATTTTTATGGGCATGATATCCAGGAAATTCTCAGGAATGCTTTTCTCAACAATGTAGGTCATACCCCTTGTGCACACGCATACAAATTATAACTTGAAAAACCTACTTAATATTTATGTTTAAATAATTTGGAAGGTGAATCTAGATGAATCCAAGGAAGAGAAATGTTGAATTAAGGGTTTTAGATGTCTCATATTCTATTACCAAAGTAATATCTGTGAATTCACTTCCATGTGGTTTAATCCAACTATTTTGAGTACATTGTGGAAAAGCTGAATCATTAATTCAGTATGCTTTTTTTTAAAATGTGCTTTGTTTGAGGTGTTTTAAAAAATTGTATGGTATCTGTTGTTCTTTCTTCTCACACATTAACCTTTACATTAGCGTATAGTAATAATGCAGCATTGTTTTGTTGTCCAGTTGTTCATATCACATGAAATAGAGTACATAATTAATTACCCATGTGTTAACTGAACAAATATTTCTTTCTCACAAATAAGTCAAAGTCATTTATCTGGATTACTTTCATTTAAACCTTTGACAATATCTTCATGGAAGGGACTAGTAGTTAAAAAAGAATTCTGTAATGTTTGAGTTATTTAACAAGACAACAGAAATGGGCAAAATAAAAAGAAAGAGAAGTTTGTACTTGATAGAAAAAAAGTTTTATTATACCAATGAGCAAACAAAAGTCTGAAAACTTTCAGCACCAAGGTTAATTTTTATTATATAATGATTGCACAAAAACAGTTTGGGACAGATGTGATTTTCAGCCCCTTTTATTTCACAACACTGCAATAGCAACAAAAACTGAAAATGAATTGAATTGTTGCAAAGATAGGAGACTGTCATTAAGGATAGTAAGTAGATTTGCCCAGCATTTATTATATCATCCTCTTTGCAGTGCTGCATTTGAGATTGTGTCAGCACTTCCATTATAAGCCTGTACTTTGAGGAATTTGGCATTTGGCCAATAAAAGATCATTCTGAACTAGAAGTTGGCACAGCAAGTTTCCTCCCATGAGCAATGGTTCTTTTCATTATTTCTTCTTCATCATCGTCTTCTTTTTTCTCCTCTCTTTACAAAATTCCATAAAACTTCATCTGGTTGCTTTTAAACTTGGATATCTGAAGTAAAAGTTAAATATAAGAGAGCCAACCCGGTGGTTTGAAGACAATACATCTTTTGTCCATCTGGGCAGAATTCGTATTTGTATTTTATAGGAAGGAGCCAATATTATTCAGTTGGGAGTATTTAGAGAAAGAGTAAAAACTAATTTCAAAAGAACTCTTAGTCATTGCCTCTTAATAATAAAGTTAAAGGCAAGGAAACGAGGGTGAGAGAGAGCTTATTTACTTATTTCCATTATTGCACACATTATAGCTATTTATAAAAAAAAAAAGTTCTCATAACACTCCTGCGTAGTCTTATACTCATTTATTTTATAGTTTTATTGATGTATAATTTATACAGGATGAAATTAACCCATGTTAAGTGTACAGGTCTATGAATTTTGGTAAATGTATATAGTCAGTCAATGACCATCAACCACAATCAAGTTTCAGAACAATTTCATCACCATAAAAAGTTCTCTTATTTCACTTGGCAGTCATTTCCACCCTACAACCCCCCACCCCAACAGCACCAGACAACCGATCTTTCTGTCACTATAAATTTGCCTTTCTAGAAATGTAAATTAATAGAATAAGATGATGTATGATTTATGATGTCTATATCTTACCTTCACATAGCTTGATGTTTTTGAGGCTCACTCATCTTCTTGTTGCATGTGTCAACAGTTCTTTCATTTTTATTGCTGAATAGTATTCCGTCATATGGATAGACCAGAATTTGCTGACTCACTCATGAATCATGGTCATTTGAAGCAGTTTTCAGTTTGGGACTATTATTAATAAACTGCTGTACACATTTGTATGTAGATCTTAATGTTATTACAATTTCATTTCCCCTAGGAGCAATGTAACTAGGACTATTGACTATTTTGCTCACTTCTAATTTTTTCTGTGTTTAAATAATTATAGAAGAAGCATCTTTGAATTTACATCTTTGGGCACATGTCTAATACTTTTTAAGGGTAGTATTCATAGAATTAATGGTTGGATATGCAGTATTTTTTGTTTTGCCTTATTTACGAGGTTTTAAGATTTTGCTACATGTGACTAAATTGCCCTCTGGAAAACTGCATGGATTTAAGCTCTTAAAATCAGCATTTATTTTCTCTATGCTAGGTATTGAATGTTTGTGTTCTCTTTCTTGACTAAATATAATAATCAGAGTAGCTTGAATACTATATTCCAGGTGCTATGCCAAATACTTTATATGTTACCAGCTGCACTTCTCATATAATTATCTGAAATACATATTTCATTATATAGATGAAAATAAGCATAAAATCAATTGATTTGTTTAGATTTACAAACATTGATAGATTATACTTTAAGATATACTATTGATGCAACAATTCTGAAAGAGAAATTAGGGTTTAGGAATAGATTCTCAATGGTTTCCTTTTTTAACTTTTAAATGTGACACATAAGAATTATAAGAACAATCAAGGTCTCTTTTTTTAAAATATAAGAATACATGTGTAGAGGTCAAAGGAAAAGTTCCCCCCCATTTCTCTGAGGTTCTTCACAAACTGAACAAATGGACAAATTAACATTAGGCACTATTAATAAGAGAAAAGCCCAAATTAAGTAACATTCAATGGAGAATTTACACAGCAATAAATTCTGAGGTAGCTGGGACAGACCAGTGATGTATATCCTGTGCTTAGGCATGGAAAGGGGACTGGGGGTTTGGTGGAGAGAGGAGGGCATTACAATATGGCCAGGAGGGAGGACTCATCTTTACTCTGAAAATTGAGATAAATAAGTTCACTTTCTGCATTCTTCTAAGAATAGGGACAAATGACTACTCTGGATTAGGGGAATAGTGGACATCAGGAAGTGGCAGATGGCTTCTTTTACTAAGGGAAGAACTAAAGAGTTAGAATCACTTTGCCTATGGGCATGTCCTTCACTGCCCTTGGCTTCTTTGTATTAAGAGTGGGACATCTACAAAAGAACAACTCTGGGACGCTTGAGGTGTTCTTTTTTAGATCCTACATATGATAATACTATCACAACTGCTTTTGTTTTTTCCTTTTCCATTCCAACCTGTCTATCTGACAATATCTGACATTAATACCAGAGTTCTAACTACTGTAGTTCATTTTATTTTTGTATTAGTCACTCTTTTAGGTATATCTTATTATTTGCACTTCTTTTTATTCTGTAGTCTTCATAGCTTCATCTCTGTATCCCTCAGGGCTCTCACTTGTAAAAGTGTTGTATTAGATCATCTTGAAGATTGCTTTAAACCATACATTGTATAAGTCTAATTTAGAGGGAGCAGATAGACCAAAACTCAAGAACAAGAGGAAACCGTTGAGATAATGGAAGGATGCAGAGTCCAACCAACCATAAGAATCAGAACAGCAGAGTAGTATGCAGAGTTGTTGAAGTAGGTTGTTTATAAAGAAAACTATGGTCAGTCATAGGGAAGACTGCCCAGCAGTCTGGGCTCAAGAGGCAGTCATCCAGGGAGGTAAACCTGATCACCTCACATCTGGCCCTGACAGGAGAGCATGTTAAGGAGAAAGGACTGACCAAGAGGCCTGCCAAAAGGCAGGTTATTTGATTGCTCTCTGAGTAATCCTTATTGCTTTCAACTTCCTTTCACTTTGATTCCACAGCTGACCCCAGGAGATGCCTTTAAGATTTTGGTCCAATGTGATTTCTCAAAATAGGATAAAACTTTTGATAAAGTTTCCAGTTTATAATCTCAGGGAAAATAACTTGAAAGTACTACAGTGATTGCAAAACAAACAAACAAACAAAAAAAACAAAAAACAAACCAGAAACCAATTAGTGAGAAATATTTACTGAGATGTTTTTCTACCCTAAGAAGCTATTACAGCTAGTGGAGGTGGCACTTTGTTGAGAAGAAGACTTGCAAGTTCTTCAGAGCAGAATCAGAGAAGGTAGTTTCTTGGTCTGAATGTACAAGTATCTGTGACTTCCAGGACCAAGAAGACTGAACTGGTTGGCAATTTTAACTATCAAGGGCATAAGAAGGTAACTGAAAGCAAGTACACATACTCTTTAATATAACATATGATGTAACTTGGGCTTTCTAAGTCCCTTCATAAAGTCTGAGGTTACCTATACAGTTCTCCTCACTGCTCCCATTATGTTGGAGACTAGAGTTGATCTTTTCCTTGAAGTGCTGCAAAGGTTTGGGGAAAACTGATACAACTAAAGAGGAAAGCTGTGATGAAGAACAGCCAAGAGGAGGTTTGCATTCCCATTTTGTGGGTTAAGACTTGGTTCGCCATGGAGCTTAAGGACACCTAAAAAGATTGCTGAAACAAAGTCATCTGGGAGAATCACTTCTTCTCTATACCTCAAAGATACCAGCAATGATGGAGGCTTATAATAGGATAAGGAAGAGGTCAAACCTAGTGAATCTCTTATCAGGGGGAGTGGAGCAAAAGGTCACAACAATATCTTCCTCAAATAAACACACTCTGTAAAATAAATTCAGATTCAGAATACAACCACACAGCAAAAACCTATGCCATTTAGCATTCGCTGTAGAAATGATAGCAACCAAGTCACTACAGGTAGTGTTTCCCCTTCATCCTACTCCACCATAGAGGGGAAGGGCCCATGTTGAAAGTTTACTTGTGAATTGGGTAAGAGATAAGATTCGATACCATGTCTTCTATCTGGGGCTATGGGAGAAAAAAGGAAGGAGAAGAACAGAGCTCAACATGAAATATGAGGCTCCAGTTCTATACCAATTTGTAGCAGTTACTGGAAAATGAAACTAATTAAATTAAAACAAGTGGCACACTTGTTTGGTTTCTCAAGCAATAGAAGCCAGCTTACAAAATAGAAGCTCTTATGTTATCATTCACTCATTTGCTTAACACATATTGACTAAACATCTGCAGCATGATAGGCACTCTTCTAGGTAAAGATATGGCAGCAAATATGTCTCCTAGAGACTGTTCTTCTCAACTTGCCATTTTGAAATATATATTTTTGCACCAAAGAAACTTAAATCATTTCATAATCACCTTACATGGACTCCCTTTTTCTTGTCTTTAAAGTAATAATTGAAGATGTGTTTGCTAGCTGTTTGCCAATGGTTTTATTAAGACCAAAAGACAGCTTCCTCCATCCTCTGGAACACATAGATATGTCTCCAAGTGAATTTCTTGAAATTCTGTCTCATAGTCCCTGCCACCCCCAAAATACATGTAGATACTAAGTGCGACTTTACCTTTCAAAAAAGTTTCTGTTCCTTCAGACAAGGGTGTACCTTTACTCCTTACATCCTCTAAATAGGCGTTACACAAAACCTCACATGAATATTTCAAGAATTCTAACATAGTATAAAAACAACTGTACGAATTAGGTTCTGGGTCTAGAGGAACTGGAACAAGTGTTGAGGGGTGGGGGGGTGCATAGTAAGGCTAAGATTTAGAAGCCAGGCTTGGTCTGCCCTAGATGTATCAATCTGAGTCAGGCCAGTGTGAGGCTTTTACTCAAGACAGGAACTAGTTATTGAGTAAATGGGATATCAATCCAAAGAAAGATCTGGATTTAGAAGATCAATCACTAAAGGATGTTTCCAGTAGCACCCCAATAACCATTAATTAAAAGGTTCAAACCAAATTCAGACCTGGACAGGGCTAGAGCAGATGAAGAGAAGGTAATCAACAGAGGTCTGGCCATCTTGGGGTTCTAGAGTTTTCTGAAAGTAGAGCATATAGCGCTACAGTTGACAGTAATCAGCATGTTCATATGAAACTAGATAAGTAGACAAGTTCTCAGTCTTAGGCGCTCTGTGCCTTCCAGAGTTTTTGAGGAATTGGAGCTGTCATGATTAGAGGAGAATCAGCAGGGAAGAGAAGGCATATTTATTGAGGAAATATTGTGCCAGCCTTTCTCTCCTAATTTCTCTGCTTTTTACCTCTCAGTACCTCATTCTTCCTCACATCCTTCCTCAAACATGACACAGCTATAGAACAAGTATTTTCTTTAGAAATGAGCAAATTTAGGTCCAGGGAAGTTGACAACTTGCCACAGGTCACATTGCCAGAATATTATAGTCTGGAATATAATCAGGTCTTTGACCCTGGAGTCCATTTTTCCCACTTCAGTATTCTTCAAAAAGATGAAAGCATGAAATAATTATCCTTTTTATTCTTATTCTATGTGGATACAAATGGCAGCCAAAAATGGACCAGATCCCACTCAAAGTGGACAGGTACGCAGAACAGCATGGTCAGGAGAGAGACAGTTGGTTAGAGTCATGTTATCACACCAACTTTAGATGACGCCTAAAGGTTCTTCTACTAGAACTGTCCTTTGAATTGGGATTTGGCAGGTGGTTCTCAGATATTTGAATAGAGAAGATATACTAGTGAGGGGAGAATCAGCTGTAAATAACAAAATGCCAGTTGTATAGATTTCTGTTTATTAAAAAAGAAGAAAACAATGAATACTCCAGATCAGAGTTGACAATATTTTTCCATAAAGGACTAGAAAGTTGATATTTTAGGCTTTATAGGCTATATAATCTCTGTCACAATTACTTAATCCTGCCTTTGTAGTGTGAAAGCAATCATAGGCATTTACAGACAAATGGGTGCTTCAATAAAACTTTATTTAAAAAAAATAAGCAAGCTGAAAGCTGGACTTGGTCCACAGGTTTTAGTCTTAAGCTCCCTACCTTAGAAAACCCATATTGTCTAAGACAGTGGAGGGAAATGTATTTAATATGTAGACTTGTTAACTTGAAAACTGATATTAATAAACTATTCAGGCAATAGTGCAATGAGGCTACTGGTAATAAGGGAGTCCTGAGTCCCTCACTCAAAGAAAAACACTAGAAGGCACACATAAATGTCTCTGTGGCTAAGAAGATGAACTTTATTGACCTCATAGTTCTCAATCTGTGCCAGAATGAACAAATGAAGAACCATGGGGGAAAATCAGACACTGAGACCCTCATGTGGTATTTTGTCTTTATTTCCCTCTGCAGGATTGTAATATGGGTCCTGGCTCATATCAGAAGGAAAATAAACTTCTGCTTAACTAGTTATTGTCAAGATGCATTATCATCTACCCGCAGAGTGGGTCATAGATCTAGACAGTACATGAGTTACGTATAAGCACCATATACCTGAAGGATTTACAAGTACGGAATAAGGAATATGGTGCTTCTAATCAGCCAGAAATGGATTGGAATGGAGTGGAGGAGTAGGTGATATATTGTAATAGCCATATTAAACTGTACTAAACTTAAAATAACGGGGAAAATATTTCCTTAAAGTTAATAGGAAAAATCGGTTACCAGACTCCAAACCATGAATCTAAGTTGTCATCCAGCTGCATGGGCTTAGGGGGAGAGTTCCTGTACTGGGGTTTTCATTATGAAACACAGAGGCATTATTGGGGATAAATGGACCAATATGAACAGAGTACCTGTAATTGCCAACCTGAAATTTCACGCCAAAAATCATCTGAATCCCAGGTTGATGTGGAGTGGTTTTTCTAAAAGTTCAAAAAGACTCTGCTTTATTAGTGGAATGGAATACTTAGGAACATGTTTATAAATGTGGATTCTTCAGGTTTCCTCAAATATTGAAAACAGAAGGAAAGAGAAATCCTTTGAATTGTTTTCCCTGAATCTAATCATTTTGGTCTTTGGCTTGATACACTAAAAGCAGTGGTGGTGGTGCTCTGCCACCGGGGTGAGGCGCATAAAGACCCTACCAGGCTTCGATGGCCAAGTTGGGAAGCAATGGTATCCTGTCTGCCCAGGGTGGGTGTCTTTGTCTTATTCATCTGCCCAGATGTTTCCTGTTCCACATTTGCAAAGAGGAACCACATAATCTAGTGGCAGCTCTGTCTTAGAAAATCTGTTGCAAGACTGGGCCTGTCTTGGACTTGTTGGAAGGGTAAAATCTATGGGAAAGTTGGAGGCCATCCCAATGAAAGCTCCCAGGAGCAGTCAGGGGATCCAGAGGGAGATCTTACTTGAGCTCTATACCCCATTCTTTCACATTGCTAGAGCATAACTTTATAAAATGAAGTTACACGATAATGGAAGACTGATGATAGAAGGCTGACTAATGCTCCATGTGTTATAGAAGGAGGAGGAAGGCTTGTCATACTATTTTTCTTTGACTTAGATGAGGTTCGTATACTTTCTTTTCCTTTTTTTCTTTTTGAATCTTCCCTCCTACCCTTTTCCTCTTTTCTGCTTGTTCCATGTTTCCCTTTCTATTATCAGTACCAGGATCATCTTATATGACAGTATTTGGTTGGCTCTCTCCTTTCTCCCCTCCTTTCATGTACTCACTCCCCATCTCTTCCCTTGCTACATGTGTGTTTGTCATGTAGCCATCACAATAAAGATTTTTAAATGTGTTTATAAAATTTTAACTTATATGTCATACTATGTATAATGGTCACAATAAGAATGGGTCAAGCAGCTTTATATTGTACATATGGTGAGTACATTAAACATGGCCATGAGGCCAAATGTCAGTGAATCACTAGCTCTTTTGAAAGTTTTCAGGGTGGAGGGCACTAATTTGCCAGAATACAGAGATGGCAAAATGGATGACATTAAAATAGAATTTATGGATAAAAACTCTGACCTGTGATTGTTCTTAGTTACTTTCATGTCTTCATCCCTTTTGAAAACTGCATGAATTTTTTCCATTAGGTGTGTATGTGTGTAAATGTGTGTGTAAATATATACACAAATTTTATCAGAAGTGATAAAAGTTGTAAAAATTCTTATATATCCCCCAAGCTCATCAGAAGTTTAAATTCTTGAGGAAGAATTTCATAATTTATAAAGTAACATCAAAATAACTACAGAATGGTTTTTATCTAAAAATAAAAAGTAGAAAATGTGCTTTACCATGGGAATATCTGTCACTTATCTCCTTAATAAAATAATTAAACTTAACATCACTAATATTAGGCACACCTGATAATGAGGCATAGAAAGTTTGATGTATAATTGGTGAAGTATGCTGACCAAAAATGTTTACCTTACATCTAAGTAAACCTTTAGACCTAACTTATAGTTGACAGAAAATTCTGGAAATAAGTGTTATTTATGTCAAGGAAATTATCAGAAAAAAATTCAAAATGTGAACCATTTTAAAAGACAAGTATTCATATAATATACATAATTCATATAAATATACAAATAGGACAAAAAGAAATAGCTTTGTCCTACTCATATGTCCAAATTTGTTGTTATTCCATATATATATACACACACACACATATCAATATAAGGATTTTATATGTATAAAGTACATGTGGAAAAATCTTAATGTTACACTGTATCATTCACCTTTTCTATATATTTGAAATATTCAAAATAAAAATAGAAAAAAATAAATGTAAATGGTTTTTAAAGGTAATACCATAAAGAATTATAAGTCTTAATCATGTGTTTTATCAACTTAAAATCTTTTACTGGTTTTGAGTACTTCACAGAGCTAGGAATGAGCATTTTTAGACTGTAATTCTTAACCAAGAATCACTGTGACACACTCTCATTGCTTCATTCATAATAGAAATAAATGAGATTAGGAATCTGTACCGTTAGCACTGGAAGTGCAGCATTACTTTGGGGAACCTTGTATCTCAGAAGCTTAAATAATGCTTTCTGGCAAATGCTACCATTGAGTACTTTTTAAGAGAAAACATACCAGAACTGTCACTGGCCACCACCTCCACCACCACCACCAGGCTCCTCTGATAGAATAAAAAAGAGATACATACAAGTTAAGGAAATGTTATCACCTGAGATCATATTTTCCAACTGGTTTTCATTGAGAAGTAATGAAGTTGGGCTTAGAGTCGCAATTTGCCGGCACCCCCAAGTCTAATTAAGTCAGCCCATATTATCTCATGTCCTGTCCGGTGCAGTACTATGTAATGCTGCAGATTACGGAGGCTTGCCAAGACTTACTGCATGGTATTAAATTGTATAGATAATGACTTTTGGCATTTTTGTTAGAAAGGGCTGGTTTCAATATGTAGTAAGGCAACATTTTACTCTCAATGGTTAGTTCATCACCACCATTTCTCTCTCTCTTGCTCTCTCACGCACTCTCTCTCTCTCTCTCAAGTCCTGAAAATAGCTTACTAAAGATTTGTCATTTCCTGCCTGAAGAAAGTTCTGGAGTATTTGTGTTTTTATAAATATCAGATGTGTAATCTCAGACATGAACTTATTATAACTAGCCCCAAGGCATCATGAACTACAAGTTGCCACATGAAAATTAAAGGGGTCAGATTCAAAAGGGATGTGTGTCAGAAGACTCTGTAAAAGGGCATGAGCTCAATAAGCGTCACTCAGATGAACCTGTGATGGTCACAGAATCGGCCATCTGTCTTTTGCTGTTACTTAGGCTCCCAAATACCTTTGATGGACCCCCAGTAGTGAATAGGGTCCCCTGGGCTCAATTGGAAGAAAAATATATTAAGTTGGCTCCTCTTTACTGAAGGGGAAGGGAGAGAAGTGTTTAAATGACTTACTATCTCTTGGGCTCTATTTACTCTGCTGAAAAATATTGTACCTAGTATTTCAGAAACGGGAACTCTTTGAACCTCAGTAGAAGTCTTTGGGGGGTGATTTCTTTTCCTTTTGGAGCAGGGGACTTGATGCTATTGTTTTATTGGCAGCATTTATCATTTGGTCCCACTTCCTATTCTACCTTTTTCTTCAACATGGGATGATGAAGTAGCATCATAAAAAACAGACCTGCAGGTTTGAATTAGTCTTTATTCAGCAAATTCATTGTTTCTCAATTGGAGTCTGCTATGACCAGGGGCAAGTTCTCAATCCTAGGAGATTATTCCCAAGTATATATATATATAAAATAGCATTAAAGAAATGGGATGAGGATGGTGATTAGAATACAAATTAAAATTTTAGGAGTCCTTTATTAAAGGAAGGACTTGGAGAAAAGTGATTGTTTCCGTGCAAGAAAGGAGAAGTCAAACACCCAAAGTGGTGAAGACTAGTGTAGTTTAAAGATAAAGAAATATGGTCTGTGAATCATCAAGAGAAACATATTCTGTTTTCATTGAAAGGAATGCCGGAAAACAAAATCAGATGGCAAAAAGGGTTCTTATCCAAAATAAAAGGAGGGTGGGCTGCTTTGAATCAAGTAGCGGTAACCACAGGGCACACAGCACTGAATTTTTACAAGTGCAATATCTAACCAAGGTATATTTACTCAAAATTTTCATTCGTGTGTGCGTGTGTGAGAGAGACAGAGACAGAGACAGAGATAGAGTGTGTATGCATGTGTAGCTAATAGCTTAATATATATTAAGTATTTACTCTGTGTGGTGTAACAGACGGGAGCATGGGGTGAATGCAGCCAAGGAACCCCATGAGTTCTTTGACGCTTGGTAATAGAAATTAGCCCAAGGCCAACCAATGTCTTAAACAAAGTTTTATTGTAGGTAAGGGGCGCTAAGGAGGATTCATGCGTGAGGGTCAGCAAAAGGGGTTAGGGTTCTCATGTAGGGAGACAACCAGGGTATGGAGCCGGAAGACACTCACTTAGGTGATCACAGCTTGGGACTTTTAAGCATTTTCCTTACAAAGGCACATGAGGGGAATTCCTGCAGCAATCTCATCAGCGATTTGCTGTCAACAGGAACAGGAGGGGCTGCAATTTCCTGTGTTCATTCCCCCTGCTCCAAAAAAACCTGAGGAAATGCTGAGAATACAGGTGACTCAACATCCTTCTCCCACTATCAGTGGTTTGAGGATAAGGAACTTGTGACCATAAAGAGGTGGGGAGGTTTCTGGGCTTCCTCCTCCCAAAAGGACTCTCAAGCCATCTAATTGTTATAGCTCAGGTTAGGTATTGGTGATGCCAGAAGTAGATAAGATTTTCCGGTCAGAAGTTGCATTTGTCAGAGTTCAGAGAGCCTTTATTGTTCCTTCGAAGATCACACAGTATAGATGTATGACCTGGGAAGGGGAAATATTGGGACCAGACAAGCTGCAGAGGTTGGTCTCTCTCTTGCTAGGAGCCCATGTCCTGCAGTGATGTTCAAAGAACTCAATGTTAGTTAACCGCTGTTTGTCATGCTGTAGTCCAGGGCCCCTTTCTGAGACACTTCATCCCTTTAATTAGACTATAGAGTGGGAAGTGGTAGTTATACACAACTTTATGGGAGACTAGAAATATGATGATTAAAGTAAAGGCATTAGCAGTCATCACAGTGGGGAAGTTAATGATGTCTATGATTCCAATGAGAGAAAACCAGGAGTAGCTAACAAGTAGCTTTTCCCACAACCAGGAAGTAGGTAGTTTCTAAAATCGGTGGTTTTAACTAAAGAGAGTCTAGGAAAGTTAAAGTACCAAAGTATGGGGAATGTAGAGCAGGGGAGGGTCGCCTGCTTCTGGCACTCCTGGCTCATAGGTGCCAAACAAGTGCTTTGTGATGATTTTACCTTCTCTTCTCAAAATCACCCTGTGAAGGAAAGTTCTCTAAGTATTTGTTTTCATTTTTGAAATGAAAATAAGATGTGGGTGAACAGTTTTCTCAGCCTTATAATTACTAATTGTCAAAAACAATAGTAATATCTTCTATTTCTGCTAAGTAATGTGCATACTTCATTTAGTCTTAATAATAAGCACAATTAATAAGTATCATTAGCACAATTTTACAGATGAGGAAATGGAGACTTAGCTTATTTACATTACACTTCATCAGATCCTCTAGCTAATTAGTGTGAGAATCAGAATTCAAACCCCTCCAAAGTCAAATTATGATGCCTGACCTCTGAACTGCCGCTCTTCTGCCTGTTTATGTGGCTTTTACGATATAAATTTGAACTCCTCCCTCCCCAGTGTTTATCTTTATCTTCACTGGTAGAGAAATGATTTATTACAAAGCATTTAGTATGTTTGGTAAAAAATTACTTGATGTAGTATTTACACTTGTTGCTATATAATAATATACACCTTAAGCTTACATAGCATTATAATGCAATGTCACTTCAAGAAAAAGTTTTAAAAGTACAAGATCCATATCCTTAAAAATTATTATGTTAAATTAGTTTATTTAGGTTGTAAACCAATGTCATACAAACATCAATTGGAATGGTAGTTATTGGTAAACCTATTTTACTATAGGTAGATGTAAACTTTGCTATTAATGTCAAAATGCAATATCCCTTCAATAAAATCTGCTTTTTAAATAAGGAAAAAAAATGTCCCTGAGTAGAGAAAGTTATTAATCATCTTGTTGTCTAGGACAGAACTCCAGAAGTTCTGAGTTCCACAGATGGAAAGAGAGATCTAAGGGGCAGAACACAAGGAACTAAGAATTCTGACTCCTGCCATGTTCTCTCTGGAAGACAAATTATGAGAGCAGTGTATATATACTCATGAGTTTCAAACCTGAAATTCTTAGCTTGCATATAAATCAGATACACAGCCAAAGCTGCTAAACCTGGGTGGTAGAACAGAAGCTGCTATGCATCTCCGAGAGCCCCTGATAATGAGAAGCTGCAAAAACAATTGTCAGGACCTAGAGCAAGGCTAGTCAATGTAGAAGAGTAACAAACATCATGAATGATACTATGACCACATCAAAGCAACCTCTCTGGTGACATTTCAAACATGTCAGGGAACTTGGGATAATCTTAAAATATTTCAGAAAGCAGAATCAGAATTGTATCAGTCTCTTCATTTGCAGCATTAGAAACTCTAAGAGAGTAGAACATTATGCTTTCAAAATTCTAAATGATAGTGATTTCCAAGGACTCTGTTCACTGGAGGTTAATAGTGCTACAAAAGTAAAACAGGAGATCCAGTGAGCAGATGAACTGATAGAGGAGAAAGGCAAAGAGAAGCCCCAGGATGATAGTTGGATTAGCAAGCCTAGAACACTCAGCTCAGATTAGAGCAAAACTAGGTGGGATTCTAGAGGGAAGGTTACAAAAATATCAAAGTGCAGATTACCCATCTGATAGTTTGGGACCATGTAGAAAATTATATTGACAAATATTTTACATATGTTTGGTTTAAATTATCTCAAGTTAGAAAAAAGTCATGCAAACAAAAATATTGGACAGTCATTTCAGTAGAGGGGAAACATTAGATAGAAAAACATATTCAAGGCACTACTTAGCTCTATAGTAAATGTGACTTTTTCACTCATAATAATAAATTATTGATATAGATTGAATAAAAACTTATTTCATCGATCTAAGGCACCTTTATTTGTAAAACATACTCATTTTATTTACCAGTATAGAGGAAAACAATATGGCATATTATGGTACCTTTATTGTAAGGTTCATATAAATTTCAGAGATGTTAGCATGCATTAAAATATCTTAGAGTAGATAACAGTTTATAGAATAATAATGGAAGTGTAAAAGAACTAACATCCTCATCTAATATGATCAAAAGTCAACATATATTTTAGAGGTTACAAAACATGCATACCATTTAGAAAACCAGAGCAGATTAAAATAAATTGCTAACAAAGTAGTTGCCTTTTAGGGTGCGGTAAAAAAAGAAAAGAAAGTATATGTTAGATTCTGTTGACTTCGTTAGGGGTCTTTGAGTACTTTTTATCTTTTTAAATGATGTGCATACATTACTTTGATAAAAAATAAACATTATTTAAATTTCAACTGCTCTATAGTCCACAGATTTTAAGAAAGCTTTCCTATTCTGTGCTATTGGCAAGTCCCTTAAATTACAGACACATGATCATAGAGGCCTCAGAATATGTTCCAAAAGAAAAGTATGGAAGATTGTGTTATTCATTTCCAGAAGAGTGAAAAGCTACACCATCTGTCAAATTTCAATGGAAGTCCCATTTTATTAAAGCTTGTCAAAATGTCTGATATTTAATGACCTTTCCCTTTCTTGAGTTCCTTTTGGACTTCGATCATTCCAGCAAGTCTCCATGCTACAGAGGAGAATAGAATTTGATAAAGGAAGAGTGAGCTCATCCTGCTCACTGACATTAATCAGACATTTGGGCATGAAGAAAGGGGTCAACAGGTCACCTGTGGCCCATTTTCAAATCATAATGCTGTCTCAATGAGATATTGATGTCTTTCCAAGAGGATTTTCTCTACCCACCCCACCCCACCCCACCCCTTAAGGTCCTCCTTCTTTGAGGCATTGCCACTCTTACTGATAAAAGTATTTCAAACTCTTTTAATATGTTGGGATAGATAAAATGGCCTTTCAGTTCTTCCTTTCCCTGAGAGGCCTTCTCAGGTAGATCAGTAGGAAATGATAGCTCCCTTTCCCACAGGTCTCTCTCAGAAAAGAGTTGAGAGCTCTTCTATATCACTTGACCCTTCACTATATAGGTTTACTACTTAAGTATATGAACAGGGAACTATTTCTCCTTTATGCATGTGTTTAGTTCTTGCCTCTGCTACAAAACTATATTTGAGGTCAGACTTCTAATTTTCTGGTACTAAACAGAATACTAAGGCATTGTAGGTATGTTGCATTTGCTAGCTGATTTAATATTATTTTAGCCCTTCTCCTCGCTTGAGGTTAGTAAGAGTTAACTGCATTTACAACAGCCTAATAATTGTTTACTTATATTATCTTTTCTATAGGCATATTTTGAAATCTGTACTTGGACCTTTCATAATGACAAAGTGCTCTTTGAACCAAGACAATTTATTTTTAGAGTTTGGTTCTCATCTTTGTAATTGAATATATCTGTTGGTTATGTTAAAGAGACAGATCCAAATTAATCAGACATTTTGGGCATGAAGAAAGTTTAAATAAGGGCAATTTAATACATAATAAAACTACAAGTAGACACACTTTTGTCTTTTCCATGTATTAAATATTCTCAGACAATTAAGAAGGATAGGATATGGGAAGTGTCTAGCTCAGTCCCTTTAGTCCATAGACACTATTAAGAGCTAATAATGAAATAGATTCTGACTATCAGATTTAACATTTAAAAGAATCAGAAAATGATCAAGGGACTGTTCGTGTGGAAAAGTGAAAATCTGAAGATGTACTGTCAGTTTCTTGAGAGAGTTGCCAAGTTTCCGATCTCAAATTGAATTGCTTACTTGGGGCACCTTTCTCCACACTGTCTCTCCCCTCATGAGCAAAGTTTCTGTAACCTTTCCACCCCCTCCAGGGAATGGGTCAGCCTTCTTTCCTTAACAAGCCCCCCCAACCCCCCAGGTGTGGGATGTTCCCCTGTGAGTTAGGAGCATTGGCTGTTTCTTTCTGCAGTATATCCCTTCATGCTTCATTCCTCTCAACTCGACCTTGAGGCCCTCAGAGAGCTTCTTCAGCTACCATGAAGGTCAACAAAATGGCCTTGAGTAGATTTCAAAAGCAGATTTTACCTCTCCATACTTGCTGAAACCTCCAGTTGAGGAAAAATTGGAGCCTTATGGAAAGGGGAATTACAAGGGTCAGAGAAAAAGAGATTGCTCAAAAAAGGTGGTACCAGGAGACAGGCAAGTCAGGTAAAAAGGGTCAATTAAATGATGAAGGATAGAACTGGACTGTTGGTGGTAAATTCAATGTATTAATACAGATGTTGTTTTATGATGATAAATCTTTTAAAATTTCTAATGCCATGTTTCTTCAAAAAATCAAATAAATGAATCAAAGAAATGTAGTACTAAGGGTGCAAAATAGCTGACATTGCTGAAACCAAAGAGAATATGGAACAATCCTGTCTAATGAGAACAGTGACATTTTTATGACCACTAATGGGTTTAGCAGCAAGATATTACTTTTTAATAATCATGGAGTCCATTTGCAGTTTTGACCTGCACTTGAATATCCCACTTTCCTCTGTTGCCCCCTGCTAAGCTGTCTTCCTTTCATCCAAGGGCCTTTCAGTTCTTCCTTCCTCTGTGAGGCCTTCTCAGGTAGATGAGTGGGGAGGTGAAGGCCCCCTTCCCACAGCTCTCCACCCGTTTAGACAGTTACATTGCTCCATGCCAATAAAATGCATTTAACTTGGGCCTGCGGGAGCTGTAAATCTTTCAGGGTCTATTTATGTATCAGTTTAATATTTTTATTTTCCTATCTAAATGTCCTCTATATGTCTGTCACTGTTATAAAACAGTGACTTTCTTTTTTTTTCTGCTAGAGAACACTTTTCAAATTCGTTCTCACATGGAACCCAATTTGTTTGTAAAGCAACATGAACCTGGGTTTCTTTGAAGTAGTGGGGTCAGAAGGGGGTCTGGCCCCCATCTCCTTCTCCTGTCCCTCCCTCCATCAGGCCCTGAGGGGCCTCAAGGAGCAGAGTTTTGCAAAAGCTACGTTTTAAAAAAGGAAAACCTTGTGAGCCTCTGAACACTGAAAATGCCTATTTTATTTCCTTTGTGCTAGATCAGGGTTGTTTGTCATGTGATATTAAAATACCAAAACTTCAGTGTAAACTTGGAATCAGTTCTTCTCAAAGGGCATAGACTCCCTAATCTTGAACTATTAGTAAAGCAAAGATTTTTCCCAAAAACCCCACCATTTAAAAAATATATATAAACAGATTCTTTATCTACATTGAGAGAATAAACTACTTCCAAAACATTTTGTGCCATTAATGTAGACAAATCTGCAGCACAAAGCCTAAGTATTTTTTTGAGAATTTTATAGTATGCTAATTGTAAATATATTTTTTGTTCTCGAATAGGGTGATTCCAAAGATTTCTTATCTTTCTTACGTGTATGGATTTTATGAATGTTGACTAATTTATATTTGTATTCGTTTAGAATTACTTCCTCTTGGTTCTAAATCAGTGAAATTTTACTGTTTAAAAGAAAGCTTCAGAGCTTTTTTTTCATTTTCATACCTAATAAAATATATTTTTAAAAAGTATAATCCTTCAGTACAGTTTTAATACTTTCTTTTGGACCTAATAGAATCAGCTAGTATGTCAGTGTGTTTAACAATTCACAGTAACAAATCACTGGCAATAACAAGTATGGTAGCCTTCAGTTTCTAGGTATAGGAGGTGCTTTCAAAGTGAGCTTCTGGTTTTCTCCTCACTTCAGACTCAACCCAGATTCCCCATATACTTACTGTTTCCTCATTGTTTCCGCAGGTCTCGGTTACTGAATGCCGTAGCCCAGTGAAGAATCGGCCTCAGGGTACAGCTAAGGGTCAAGCCTTATGAAACCTATAGACCTGGGTTCCTCGCTTGAGGCTGGAGGTGGAGGGGTGTGGAGAGAGGAGGAGGAGGAGGTGGCGGAGGAGAAAAAGGAAGGGAGGCAAGGAGGGAGGGAGGAACTTGACCTGGACCACAGATGATATACTCCTAATGGGATCCCATTCTGGACTCTCTCTCTGATGGCACCATATTAAAAAAAGAGTAAGTCCCTACCTTCATAGTGTAGTGGAGGAGGGTGAAATGTGAACACTTAAAATATAGCACCACAAAGGCTGCAGGAAAGTGCTCCCTCTGCCTGCAGTGAGCTAGACCTAACGTGTTAGTGGCCATGAAGTCATTTGCTAAGTGAACAAGTGAGCAGAGTGTATCCCAGGGACAGAACAATGCAGAAAGGCATGGAGAATTACATATTTATTGAATATCTATGACACACTGTTCTGGGAACTAAGGATAAAATAGTAATTAAAGTCAAGTCCCAACTTCCACAAAGCTCCTAACCCTTGAAGAATAAAAGACGGTATAGTATTCAGATAGTGGCAAACAGTCTATTGTAAATGAGGGGAAGAGGTGAAGATGAAGCCGGTGATTGATTACAAGTCAGCAGCTCTCTGAAGAGCCTTGAAGGGCAAGCTTAGGGATTTCCATTTTAACCTGTAAGGTGGGTCTTGGCCATTTTAACTTTAGAAGGGCAGGATGGATGATAATTTTCTGTGGATGAAATTAAAACCATATGGTGAATCTCAAGTCTCAACAGTATTCATCCGTGCATTTGCTTGAGCAAAAGCCCATGAGTTGATTTCATGGCCTCTACTGGGTGCGTATTAAAATGTCATACTATTGCATGTCAGGGAATTTAAAGAGGAGAAAAATTAAAGTGAGAACAGAAGTTACAGGAAATGGCTGAAAAGTGATGGCCTTGTGTACTGGCCTTGGACTTGAACCTGAATTCCTGTTGCCTGGCTTGAGGGTGCACATGGCTTCACCTGAGGTAGCTAGATGGATAACAGCAAACACCATGCCAAGATGTTCCCACTGGGTACTTTAAGTGTTCCTGGAGCAACATAAGGCTTCTGTGCAAAGCCTAAAAGTGTATAATTTGGGAACCCATTTTTCACCCTAAGTTTGAAGACATGAATCAAATCTGTTGACTCTTGTCTGCCACCCCTACTGCAGCCTCTCCTACTGTCTTAAAGTTCCTTGAAAATGCCTCATATACAGCTTTCTGCAAGAATAATTGATTTTTTTTATGGCAGTCACTCTAATAACTTAGCTTCTAGCAGAAAGAGTATTTTTAATGATATTTATATGAATGGTGTGTTGCTTCTGGCTACCACTCAGCAAAGCATGTACTTCTGCTCTTTAGAGTAGCAAAAGGGGTAATGATTTGTTCGCTGTGCTTTGACAGTGTGGATTGCAAGGGAAGTTTAATAGCAGCACAGTCAAGTATCTTGTTTTATGCAAATTGAATCCATGATTTTGACCTGACATAGCTCTCTAAACAGTGGTTATCAAAATTTTGGTGTGCATCAGAATTACATGAGAATGTTGGGCTATGCTTCTAGACTTTGTAATTCAGTGGGTCTGGAAAGGGGTACAAGGATTTTTTTAACAGGTTCTGATGCTGATACTGTTTATCCCCCAGGCAACACTGAGAACCATTCCTCTTGTATTCCAGATGCATATCCCAAATTTACCTGACCTGTGGAAATGGTATCTTCAGAAAAGGAACCCCAGATACCAGTTTTTCACACCGCCTCCCCGCCCCCATGCCCAGATGGTTCCAGTGGAACCAACTTTGGAAACAGAGTAGAATCACTTGGAGTGTTATTTAAAAACATTGATCATGGGATCACACTGCCAGAGATTCTGATTAAACTGGTCAAGCCCAGTCATTTGTATTTCTTGAGTGTTTCTCATGTGTAGCAGGGTTTGGTGGTAGGTGTTAGGAGCACTTTCACCCCTTTATTTACTACACTACTTTAGTGCCAACCTGATCTCCTCAGGAAGTTCCCCCACCCCCTTTTCCCACCCCTACATGCCAGACTGGAGAAGCACTTCACTTCCTGAGAATCAATAGTTCTGTCAAACAGTTGCTACATTTGCAGTAATTGGGAACTCAACAATTTCCCTTGTGGGCAGGTAAATTTCTTGAGGATAGACATCTGGTCCGAATTATCTCTGAATCCCAGTCCCTGGAGAGTAGGATTCCATCAGCTTCTGAAGCAGTGAGTAAGCTGTTTTGTGGGGTTTGCATCCCAGTGAGACAGAAAATAGATATGACTCTGTCCATACCAGCCCGGGACATGGGACATGTTGTGTAGTAGCCTTGATGAACCAATCCCATTTCCTTCTGTGTGAATGGATACTTCATGGAGAAGTTGGGAGTTTTAGATGAAATGATTGATGTAATACACATCTTGCAAAGCAAAGCTTGTAAAGTATTTGGTCAATGTTAGCTGTTTTTATGCCATGCGTTCGTCAACATTATCACATCCAAGCAGGTTCATCCTCCCTTAGCAATGCTTTTAGATAATGGCCCCAAATATGCTTTATGGTTGGGCACATACCTGTTTCCCTTTCTCATTCTTGAATTTTTAAAGTAATGATTCTCAAAGTATAATTTCTCTCTGGATCTGCATCACCTGGAAACTTATTAACAATGTAAGTTCTTGGGCTCCACACCAAACCCACTAAATCGGAAATAGGAATTAATCCCAGATAGCTCTGCTTCAACAAACCCTTTGGGTGATCTTGATCTACACAGGACTTTGGGAAACACTGGTTTGGAAGAATTGCTTTAAAAACTTATTTAGCCACCTGCTACACGTACCTAAACTTACTTCAGCCATTGGTTCCAGGAGAGAGAAGGAGGGCGATACCTAGCAGTGATGAATCAGATCTCCAAGGGATATAGGTGATCTGGGAAAGTGATCCTCTTTTTCACTTTCCATAGAGTCTCCAGAGGCCATGTTCCCTGTAGTGGAGAATTGTTTTTTTTTTTTAAAAAGTTTTCGGGTCACAATTTTGGAAGTCATTCAGCTTTTACTTAAAGGATATTTTATGCCCTATTCTATGGCGAATGCTTTTACAGGCATAATTATATTTAATGTTTATATTCATAACTTTATTATTGACACTGCAAAGAAACTGAAGATAAATATCATGCCTTTGGTCACAATTAATACTGATAAAGCTGGGAATTAAGCTCACTGTAGTCTCAATTGCCTGGAAATTATCTTTTGAATTATATCTTTTTTTTTTTTTTCTATTTTTGTGGCCTTAGTCTACTGATCTTCAGAATGGACTTATTTAAATATAAAATTGTCTTAAAATTAACCAGTCTATCATTATCATTAATTCACTATTATGAGTTATAGCTGTAATAGTTCTCCAACTTTAAAACTAAGGTGAGGGAGAGGGGATTTCCAGTTCTGGCAATAATTTACTCTCCCAAAGACAACAATAAAAGCTGAGGGACTTTGACGTCAGCAGACCTACACTATAAGAGATGCTAAAGGGAGTTTTTCAATATCAGGGAAATGACTGGATACATTCTAGATACGGAAGGAGACTTGAAGAGCACCAGAAGTGGTTAATAGGTGATAAGCACAAAAAAGACTATTTGTAAAATTTCTTTAAATTTAAGATTTTTAATGCAAAATTCCTACATGGCATTATAGGGTTTATGATATATGCTTTATGGATGGGCACATAACTGTTCTTAGGATAAACATATATAAGAACCTTTCTAGATGATGGCAGAAGTTAATGTAGTTATGTAATTACAAAATACTTATAATTCCTTTAAAGTAATACAACATTAATTCTAAGTAGACTATGATAAATTAAGTATATATGTTTGTAATGGTCTCTAAGCTATACAAAAATATATACGAAAAATCTTTTAAATAAAGTAAGATGGAATACTAAAAATGGGTTCTCAAGTCAAGAAGATAGAGTCAGAATGTAAAAAGAAATAAAGCAAATAGAATACAAATAGAAAAATAGTGAATATAAATAAATTCCGTCTAAAATTACATTAAATATTAATTGAGTTCCAGAATTACAGTGAATTAAAAGTAATACTAATGTAGATTCATGATTTGTATAATTATAACAATCTGTTGAGGGCTACTGTTAATAGAAGAGGTTATGCATGTAGAGAGGGAGGGAGTTCAAGGAATACCTCTGTGCTATCCACTCAGCTTGGCTATGCTTCTTAAATTGCTTTATTTTATAAAGGAAAAAAATGACACATAGGTAAAAGAGTAGAAAAATATATGTCATGCAAACAGTAAGCATAATAAAGTAGGTTTGGTTCTATTAATATCTTACAAGGTAGACTTCAAGACAAAAGTGTATTACCAGAGATAAATAAGGATATTACTTAATTATAAAAGTTAAGACAAAAAAATCATAAATGTAAACAAACCTAATAAAAACTTAACAACACACCAAGCAACCACTGAATTACTAGAGAACTAGATATATCTACAAATAAGGCCATTTAAAAATTATAATTATTTCATAAAATAGAGAAAAAATTAGAAAAGACATTCAATGTTGATCAACACTATAAATCATCTTGAAGCGATTAACATTTATAGGGTATATACCCAGCAGCCTCGGCATAAACAGTCTTTTCAAATACACATAGAATATTTACTAAGATAAATAACATACTAGCTCATAAAATAAATCTCAGTCAATTTCAGAAGATCAAAATAGTACAGGTATGTTTTTGGATGACAATGGAACTAAACTGTAAATGAATAATAATAAGATATGTTAATAAAGTCCAAATAATTTGAAAATTAAGCATGCTATTAAATGATAAGTCAAAGGCAACCTAAGGAAAATTAGAAAATATTTCAAACTAAATGACAATGAAATGGAGACATCAGAACTTATGGGATGCAGCTGAAGTTGCTGAGACAGAATTTAGAGATTTAAACATTAAAGAATAAGAGATGTGTGAGAATCAGTTAACTAAAGGTCTACCCTATGATTCTAGAAAAGGAAGAATAAACCCAAAATAGGTAGATAAAAAGACATCATAAAAATAAGAATAAAATCAATAGATTAAGTTAATAAGGAAAAACTTTATTTTATATACTTTTCCTTTTAATACTTATATGAAGTAACATTGCATTGCATCATGTAAATTTCTCGTGTGCATCGTCATAAATCAACACATATTTGCTGTAGTATGTTCACCGCTAAAACTTCTATTCTCTTTTTTACCATATGATTGACCCCTTTTACCCTACCCTTGTCCTTTGTAGTAACCACTAATTCGGTCTTCTAGACTCAAGTTTGATTTTGTTTTATTTAGTTCATATATTTGTTTGGTTTCTGTGCATACCCACAAATGAGTAAAATTATACAATGTCTTTCTCTGAGTTATGTCGCTAGGCACAATACCTCTAGTTATATTCATATCGTTGCAAAAGACAGTGTATCCTTTTTTTTTAAAATATTGAGTGGTATTCCACTGTATATATATGCTACATCTTCTTTATACACTCAGCTCTTAATAGACACTTAAGTTGTTTCAATCTTTTGGCTATTGTAAAAAATGATACAATGAACATGGCGGTGCATATACTCCTTGAATTCATGTTTTTGGGTAAACACCCAGGGGTGAGATAACTGGATCATACTAAATTTCTGTTTTTACTTTTTGAGGAATCCCCATACTGCTTTCCACCACTTAAAGCTCCTTGCAACAGTGTTTAAGGATCATTTCACTTCCAGTCTCCATCTCTTTAGCTTAAATGAATCTCTTGAAGACAGCTTATAGATGGGTTTTGTTTTAAATCCATACAGTCACTCTGTAAATTGGTAATTCAATCCATTTACATTTGAGTAATTTTCAATCCATTTACATTTGAGTAATTATTGATATAGGAAGGCCAACTGTTTCCATTTTGACTTTGTTTTTCTAGTTTTATCTATTTATTGCCTTAATTTTTTGTGAACTTTAGAAAAATGTAGATATAAGTTCTATCTAAAATTGGCTTTCTGAAAAAGATTCATAATATTTATAAAGCTCTAGCATGACTGATCAAAAAACAACAAAAGACATACAAATAACTGCTATAAGAATTAAAAGTTTTATTATAGATCTTAAGACACTAAAAATATAAAAGGTTATTATCAAAACCTTTAACTAGTAAATTAAATAACTGATGAAATGTATGTATTAATAAGTTAATACAAATTTCAAAAGAAGAAATAGAAAGAAAAATCTTAATATTTTTCCTTCTATTTCTTCCCACAAACAACTCTCCAGGCCTATTGTTGTTCATGAGTGAATTCTATGAGAAATTTGAAGGAAAAAAACACCACCAAACTTACATAAAATCTTAAAAAATAAAAATAGAAGAGCGATGGTATGCCCTGATGGAGCAGCGATAAGGTCAGTCTCCTCTGAAGGAGCAAGCCACACACTCCTGGTATTCCTGGGTCGGTGGGGAAGCAACCAGTGTGAACTAAATAAAAATAAAATAAATTGTTTCTTCCTCCTCCTCTCGCTTCCTGCCTACACCTTTTCCTTAAAAAAAAAAAAAAAATTAGAGAATGCATCTTAATTTGTTTTGATAGCAGTATAATCCTGATACCAAAACCTGGAAAAAAAAATGACAAAGAAAGTAGAGATAAATATGTCTCATAAATATTGATAAAGAATTCTGTAACAGTTTACTATCATATCAAATCTAGTAAGTGCAGAAACATGAATGCAATATTAGCAGGTAAGTATATCCTAGGAATGGTAGGTACACATTTAATATCAATGAGTTTAATTATAATAAATTAATTAATGAACACACCAACAAAAAAGAAAAATTATACAGTCAGCTCAATAGATTTCTAAAATGCATACATCGAACAATAACACCCATTCATGATAAAAAAATTAAAAGTTTGGCAAACTCAGAAGAGAATTGATGAAGTTTTTATTTGATTTATTCTTAAATAGATAAAGAGCATTTATAAAGAAGTGTAAAATTAGCAATATCATTGTTGAAGAAATATTAAATACTTTCTCCTTTAGATCAGGAAAGTCAAGTGTATGTCTACCTTCTATATAATATTTCTCTATGTGATCTTCTCAGTACACTAAAAAAAAAAAAGACAAAAATTGGAAAGGAAGTAGGAAAACTCTTTTATGGAAAACAAAAACCAATATATATCAGTATATACCAATGTAGTAACTATGATAGTGCATGCATTAAACATAAGAAAATACACAAGGATCCATTTTTTTAAATATATGCAAAACCTGTGTCCTTAAAACCACAGACATTGCTCAGAGAAATTGAATATGATTTAAATAAATGAAATGATAATCCATATACATAAATTGGAAGATTCATCATTGTTAAAGATGCCAGCTTCCCCAAATTGATTTACATATTCAATGCTCTTTCATTTGAAATTGTAGAAGACTTCTTTGTAGATAATGACAAACTGATTCTGAATTTTATGTAAAAATGCAAAGGGCTCTGAAGAACCAAAAGAATTTTGAAAAATAAAAAGATTAACTGGAACCATACTATCTGATTTCAAGACATACAAAAAGGCCAGAGTAATGAAGAAAGTGTGGTGTTGTTATAAAGGTAAATACGTAGATGGCTGAAACAGAATTGAGACCACAAATAGATCTACATATATATGGACTTTTTTTTTTAATATTATTGGGGTAACTTTGCTTTTCAAATTAATATAAATCCATACATGCAGGTTCACCTTATATGCATGTTTCCCATTCCTCAAATACATGTCAACACACCCTGCCCACCACCAAATTAGCAGTTCTTCACCATCGTCCAATGTCCATTGTCATTGTTGTTTTGATTTGTGTTTGTCTACTAAGCAGTGAGGAGGATCATCTTTTCATGTGTCTGGTGGCTATCTATATGGAGTTTTGACAAAATTGCCAAGGCAATGGAATGTGGAAAGGAAAGTCTTTTTAATAGATATGCTGGAACACCTGGATAAATATGTAAAGAAATGAACATTCATCACTACCTCACAATTACACACAAAAAATAGTACAAAATGTATAGTAGCCCTAACTTTAAAAGCTAAAAATATAAAGCTTCTAGTAACATCATAGGAGATAATTTGAAGTGTCTTTATCTCCTGGAATAGGCAAAAGATTTCTTAGAAGGGACACAGATACATATAAAAATATATTAGTAAACTATACTTTGTGCAAATTTAGACTTTATCCTCATCTAAGGACACCATTAAAGAAGATGCAAAAGGCAGTCACATACTAGGAGAAAATATTTACAGTTAATATCTCTCAAGAGTCTTGTGTCTAAAATTTATAGGGACAACTCCCGTAAATGACTAATAAACAATTTAATTATTATAATGGGCAAAAATTTTGAACACTTCTCAGAATAACGTACATAGATAGCCAATGAACAAAGTTCTCAGTATCAGTATTATTCAAGTAAATGCAAATTAAAACCATAATAAAATACACTACAGACTCAGAGAAATGGATGAAATTAAAGAGATTCTAATCATAAGACTTTGGAACAGCCAGAATCGCCATCTTTGGGTGATGACTATGGGTTGCTATAACCAATGTGGAAAAGTTTTGACAGTTTTTTATGAACTGAAGCATGTATTAAGTCAAGACCCAGCAATTCTACTTCTGTGTATTTACTCAAGAGAAATGAAAGCATATAATACCCACAAACAGACTCACAGGAGTGTTCAAAACCAGCATCACTCAAGTTCACCTGTTAGTGGAATCACCTCCAAACAGCCATCAACAGAATGGGCAACCAAATTTACATATTTGTTCTATGTAATACTACCTAGCAGTTGCAAACAAATTGTTTTACAACAATTTGGATAAACCTCCAGCATTATGTTGACTTAAAAAAGGACAGGCACAAAGTAGTTCTGCTATGTGGTATATAAGGATAGATAATTATTCTATCTGGAGTAATAAAGATTAGAATATCAGTAAAGGAGGGCTTAAGTGGAAAGTGGCCTAGGGAAGTTTTCTGCAGTGACAGAAATATATTGTACCAGTTGAGGTCATGATTACATGATACTCTGTTGTCAAATTAGACACTAAAATGGGTGCATTTCCAATATATAATTTTACCTCAAGAAAGGGAGGGGAAGGAGGAAGCAGTTGAGATTGGTTTCTAGATATTTAAGAACAAAGATCATATATGCCTCAGATTTTACCTACTCTAATAGAATGTATTTCTATACAGTGGATAGCTTATATAAATTAGGCATCTTATATAGTCATCTTATATATTAATCAAAAATTGGTTTAGGGCATTAGGGTATTAGAACATTCCTCCTGGGTAATTTTTTTTCACACATTGGCCCTGAATAGTTCTCTTCATTCCTCTGCTTCAAGGTTTTTTACTGATCAGTACTTCCCTTCCCAGGTACTTCACCTCTTTATAGCAGTTGATTATTTCCCAGGGTGCATTTTTCTTAATGTACAACCTTTATGTAAGAATATCTCTAACACAGGGCTACCTTCCATCATTTAAGTAATGTGTGTGTGTGTGTGTGTGTGTGTGTGTGTGTGTGTGTGTGTGTATGTTGCTTGGATTCAAGTGCAGTCTTAACCCTGAACAAAAATTTAGGCAAGTTAAGAATTTTTTTCAAAAGTCCTGTTTTTGTTTTGTTTCATTTGTTGAGAGAGGAGGAAGAAACACTTTTTTTATTTTTATTTGTTTTTTTTGTCGTGGTCATTCCCACTCATCCTGGGTCTTGGGATGTTTGTGGACTGCACCAGGTCAGAAGTGGCAGCCTCCCACTACTTCACCAGGCCACACCGAAAGACCAGTTTTTGTAAATACAAAGGAAAAAATAAACCAACAAAATTGTGTATTTCATTTATGGTTAACAAACTAGGAATAGTTATTTGGTTTGGAGTAAGGAGAAAGCAAAAGCCGATAAAAAGAAAAGCCTTTCAAATTACTAATCTTCTGCTTTTATTGAGCGTCATAGTAGGTCATTTTTAATTACATGTATCTTCTTTTTAAACAGCATTGACACTCCCATTTTTGTAATAACTGACTGGGCAAACCCTTTGCGCATTCATACTACATTTAAAAAAATCAAGTGAAGCATAAATGAAATTAGACTTGTGGGTGTCTGGCTTGATGTCATATTGTGGTTGTTTTATTCTTGATCTCAGTGACCTGTTCCAAAATATTGAACTGAAGAGATCTGTTAATGAGCTATGTTGAGTTGACCCCCATGGACATACTTTCTCTTTATTTTGGATATTTAGAAACTGACCCTCCGACTCCAAGCGGAGGAATTTGGGCTCTTTCCTGGTACAAGTGAATCACTCAGTACATGTAAGCATCCTTCTCTACAAGCACTACATGTTAGCATCAGTTGTGTCTCAACTAGTGGTTGACACAGTATTACTGACTAAAGGAATCCATGAATGAGGAATAATTTTTATATTGTGCAGTTTTCCAGAAAGGTATGTTATGATTAGTGGAACAACTCCAGAAAGAGTCATTTGACCCTGGAGGATACAAAAAACAAGATGGCCCCTAAAATAGCAGTGTGTTTCCAATTCATGGATGCCCTTTGACTATGGAAAGTAACATTGGGTTAGAATTTTTCTTCCCATTGTATAGATGCACATATTGTGGAGCAGACTGGTAAGGGGAGGTTTCCAAAGACTTAGAGTGAAAGAACGCTGAGCAGCAGTTACGCTTCAGGGTCCCAGTTTTTGCTTCAACATTTTAATGTCTGTTTTCTTAGCAAATGGATTTTAATCAGCTGATATGAGTGCCTTTGGGCTACTGTTAAAATCATTAAATAAAGCCCTGACCCTGAGATGTAAAGATTAGGGAAGAGGTACATTTAGAGTTTAAATAACTCAAGAGCAATTCAATCAGGAAAGTATATGTTAGAAAGAAATATAACTTGCTTACCAATCTAACCAAGTTGGCTTCTCGTGTGTTCATCCAGCAAGTATTTTTGGCATGGCTCTAAGTTGTGGGAGTTTAGAGATATTTAAAATGATTTTCCTGTTTCAAGCAACTTAGAATCTAGTGTCAGAACAAAATATACACAGTGGAAAATTTTAGTTAAGTAATAGTACAAGGCTCAAATATCAGAATACATCTGTAAAAGATGTGTTACAAGTCAATAAGTATTCACAAAACCATCATTTATTAAGGTGACCATTGCAAATTTGAGAAGAAACTGAATGTCTAGGAAGAATTGAATCTTGTCTATAAAAAACACTCGCCTTTGTGTCAGTTTAGCCATTTAACCACTTGGTTTTCTCTCCTGTGGTAAGTTCATGTGCTCTTTCTTTGGTCTAAAATGAGTTACAATTCTTACTGTGAATGCATGTTTAACTATCTGAGCTATTATAACGCTTATCACAATATATAGATCAGTTATGTTCCTGTTTCTCTCCCTCTGCTCTGAGACCGTGAGGGCATAAATTATGACCGACAATAACCAACTTTTATTATATTCATGTCATATACCAGATACCATTTTGAATTTCAAGTATTTCCCATATATTAACTGAGTCTCCCCAATTACCTCCTAACATAAGTTTTTCTCCTCATGTTTGCTACTGAGGAAACAGAAGCATAAAGAGTTGAAGAAATATACCCAGAAGGCATTTTTGGTAGACTTGGCATATGAACTTGGCAGTCTGGCTCTAAAGCTCAGGCCTTAATGCCTATACTGCACCACATCTTATCTTAGTATCAGTTCTGACTCAATTAATAGTTAACACAGTACTATGAGCTATATCTATTCTTACAGATAATGAATAATTTTTGTATTTTAATTTTTCTGGGAATGTCAAAATCAATGGAGCACCTCGGAAAGAACCACTTGACCTTGACGAATGCAGAAAGCAGCAATGCCCTCCAGAAATGACGGCGTGTTCCCAAGCCATGGATGCCTTTATACTTTCAATCCCTCCTCTATTCAGTCTCATTTTAGCATGGATGGTTGTCTAGTAAGAGTTCTTTTTAAAAAATAGAATCCCTCAAACTTGTTCAAGTATTAATTTTATTGTGATAAATGTCATGAGTACAAAGGGAAAGAAATTACTAAAGGAACAGGGCAGACCAATTCAAAGAGAATGGGGTTTGGACCAAGTAGTCCCCTAAATGTATCTGAAACAAGTATTGAATTTATACTTATATTAATGTTACAAAGTAACTGTAATTTAAGTATTTTTTTCCTCATATACAAAATGAAGTCAGTGCTTAATACCTCTCATTCAAACAGACAGTAGCCTATCTTTATCAGCAGCACTCATCTTTCCCTGAACTGCAAGGGTTCTGATCTAAGCCAATGCTTTCTGTGTTTTCCTTGAATATTTTGTTCATTCATTCATTCATTGCTTTTCTTTTCTCATTTGTGTATATGTACTTTCATTCAGAAACTGCCATTCTTTACATTTTATGTGCCCAGTGGTGAGTAGACAGACTTGGGTCATGATCTGTTGGAGTTTACAACCTAGTGGTGTAAATATATAAGTATGTGTCTTCATGAATATGCATTATGTCACATGTATCTCTTGTGCATGTTAATTATTGAATCTGTGTAATGGTTAAAAATTGGGCGACACTTTTTCATATTATGAAATGGGACTTTATGTATCTGAATCCCCATTTTAGGTATTAAAGCTTCTAAACAGAATACTGTTGTTTAGTGAGCTAGCAGAAATAGATATTTTTGGCATATTGTTGGCAACAGGAGCATTTGTCGTGTCACAGATTTCTGGAGGCAGTCTGGTGTGGTGCGGAGAGGATGACTCTGAAGACTGACATCAAGTTCGAATTGGGGCATCACCCATGCTAGTTTGTCTCCTTGGACGTTATATAATCTCCCATAGCCTCCGTTTAATTATCTCCAAGAAGAGGCAAATCATTTCTGCCTTTTCAGGGTATTTTTGAGGACCAGAGAGAGTTCGTTAAGTCATGTGTCACAGTTGTCTTCAATAAATGCTGACTGATATTTTCATTATCATTAGCTCTTTGAGAATCAGGCACTGAGATTCAGCTTTCTTAGGTGTCTTCCTCCTTTCCTTGGCCCTGCCACTCCCTGATTGTCCTCATGGCCCCACCATTCTCTGCATCTGCCTTACAGTCACCCACTATAGTTCCAAGGTGTTCCTTCCTGATTAGTATTTTGATCACGTCAGTAGCCTTCTTGGTTTTACCAGTGAAAACCAAAGTCCTTCACCCCTCCCTTTGGGTTTCTGCTTTCTGTGTGGGAGCTGAAGGCTTGATGTTTTCATCCAAGAATCAATTCTGTGGGGTTATTTATTGAGCCTCTAGTATGTGCCAAATATTTTATTCTTACAATATTCCTTCAAGGCAGATATTTCCACTTTATATACAGATGAGATATTATCCCAGATTCACAGTAGGAAATTTGAAAATGGACTCAGAACTCTCTCTGTTGTATCTGACATCTAGTGACTCCCTGCATACAAGGTGACTCTTAGGTTTAGCACAAAGCAAGCCAATAGTTAGGGACTGTCTTTATGAAATGCATGACTTTCCAAAAAGAAATTTCTTAAAGGTGCTGATGATCTGGTATTTAATGTATGCATGTCAGTGACTGTCCTAGATGTTCCACATCCAGAGATGGATAAACATGATCTTGTTCTAATGACTCATTTAACTAATATATGAAGGTTTTAGTAGAGTTTACTGACAGGCAAAGAAAGGAGGAGAGGTAGAGGAAAGATAAAGTAATATTTGGAGCTCTGATGCACAGCACAGTTACTTTAGTTGACAGTGCTGCATTATAGATTTGAAAATTGCTGAGAGAATAGATCTTAAACATTTAATTACAGGAAAATTTGTAACTACTTGGTAATGACTTAAATTTATTGTTGTCATCATTTTTCAGTGGATACATATGTATATATAATCAGATTATTATGTCATATATGTAAAACTAATACAGTGTCTTATGTCGATTGTAGCTCAGTGAAAAGGAGAAAGCAATGTGGTATTTACAGATATTGAAATATAAAGCTATACATCTGAAACTTAAAAAAAAAGAACAAAGAAAGGTAAAACAAACTGTAGATTATGACATAAAAATGGTAGTTACTAGAGGGCAAGAGGGCTGGGGGTTGGTAAATTGGATGAAGGGGTTCAATTGTATGGTAGCGGATAAAACTAGACTTTTTTGTTGTTGTCATAATACAGCATATGCAGGTGTAGAATTATACCTGTATACATGAAATCTATATAATATTATAAGCCATGGAATATAGAAATTATTTGATGGGACTTCGAAAATGTGGCTATCTCCAATGAAATATCCATGGAGAGAAAGGAGAGATGACGTTAAGGATGTATGTTGGAGATGAGGCAAGATGATAGAAATATCTTTAATGGCATTCTAAACCATTTGTACTTGAGCCTGTAGCCAGAAAGCAACCATAGAAATTGTCTGTGTTTTAAAATAATGACTTTGTTGATTAATGTGTTAACTAATCCTATTGTAGTTATTATATAGATGATAAATAGATAGATAGGTAGATAATTGATGGAATCTTACATATACCTTAAACTTATATAATATTACATCTCAATTACATCTCAATAAACCTGGAAAAATAAAATAATGACTTAAACATCATCATTTAACCCCATTTTCTTGGCTTATGATTTCTAAAATTATACAATTAAATTGTGATTTTTCTCTTCAATATGTCATAGGCACAAATTACCCAGTCTGAGTAAACATTGGGTCTTTGTCCTAAACTATGACTTGGTATCATAATGTACTATACCTGTAACAGAGGCTGTTCCACCCAGGAATAGCAATATAAATTAGTTATTAAGATCCCTTTACTAATTTTATCTATTATGTAGAAGTTGAACTATTTATTAAAGCAGTTCTGGGAAGAAAAAAACTAAAACTCCCAATTTGCCATAATACTCCAACTTTTCTCCCCCAATATCATCTTTTCTTTTGATCATGAGTTCTATTTTAAGCTGTAGCTTTCCTACATCAGAAACTAAAATTTTAGGAACTAAGCCTCAGTAGTTCTGGCATGGCTTGGAATCTTCCTCACTCCACCAATGGAACTAAAATAAAAATAGAATTACGAAAAGAGCAGATGCAGTATCTTATGTCACTTTTATTACATTATATTTTAGCAGCTGAGACAGGAGGGGGAATATTATAGAATCAGCTTGCTGCAGTCTCGCCTATAATTATATTTTTCCTTGATAAGGAATTGGCAAGGAGCCCACCAAAATATTGATGCGAAACTTGATCTCCCAGTGCTGTGGAATTTCTCCAGGCCTGGGATTGAGAGTGAGAGGTTTTGGAAGTGTTTGGCAGCTGTAGTAAATTCAG
Organism: Solenodon paradoxus; assembly: GCA_004363575.1. Lineage (NCBI taxonomy): Eukaryota > Metazoa > Chordata > Mammalia > Eulipotyphla > Solenodontidae > Solenodon > Solenodon paradoxus. Next base: position 99,114 of record RJWH01000132.1, on the reverse strand, counting down.
GAGCTGGAGGCAAGGAACAATTCCTCTAGCACAAGCCCAAAGTCAATGTATTATATAACTACAAAAGGCGCACTCCTCACTGTACTTTTATACTCTTGATTGGCTCTCATCCAGCCACTGTATCTTACATAGGTGTAAACATATACTTTACATAATATTTGGGGGAAAGGGCGAGAGCCCCATAAAGTGTTCATGGTTTTACATTTAGGGATGAGTGTGTTACCAATAGGTCTGCTGATGTTGATTCTGAAGCTCTCCCAGGAACAGTGGCAGTATAATCTCTATATGTCATGCATCACATATTTTGAGTTTTGCTCGCTCTTATCATTTTTGTAAGTGCAATTCTTCAAAAACATTTTGTTGCAATATGAACATATAGCATGAGTCTGGAGTTTGTAGGGGAGTATACTTTTATAAGTAAAGTTAGTGTAAATTAGAACCTACACTGTTAGGTCCATTGATGGCACTAAAAGGCATTGTATTCTCTGGCCCTTTGGTATGTCTGGGTTCATTGTGATACTATCAGCAGGCTGCTGGTGGAGAGAAAAGAGTTAAACTTAGGCATCAGACATACCTGAATTTAAAATCTCCACTCTGGGTGCGCCCTGGTGGAGTAGTGGGTAGGTCCTTCTCTGACAAACAAAGTCCACATACATCCCAGTGACGCAGGTTCACATCCCAGGTCCAAGGAAAACAACCTAGATGAACAACTAAATTTTTAAAAGTCTCTTCCTGCCTTCCTGCCTTCTTGCATTTATTCCTGCCTGCACCATTCCTTTAAAAAAATAAATTTCTACTCTGGCTCTTACCTGAGTCTCTTTTCATTTTCTATGAAGATATAAGTAATAAAATGGGATTATGTTCATGAAGCACCGTGGTTGGCATCTAGCAGGAGATCAAAATTACAATCTTTTCCTCTTCTACCGCATAATGGAATTATTTGTGAATGAGTGGACAGAATGCCAGAAATTCACATCACAAATGATCTAGCAAGTAAGGACTACCTAAGGTATTTAAATGGCTTCAGGTATGTTTTCTGTTAACGCTGTCATCTATTTATACTATGTAACTTTAGCAAAAATGAGTTGAGGCACCTTCTCAAATAAGACAAATGTGTCAAGCCTGGTAAAATGAGAGGAGAGAGAAGACAAGGAAACAAGCTCCAATCATTCTAACCCAGTTGCTATAACTGAGTACAATATTTGGCCAGAGAAATTCCTTGGGAATTTTCCTTATCTTTAGCTCCCATTGTAAGAAAGGAGGGAAGATAATAGTTCATCCAAGAAGACAGAGTTTTTCCTGGTATTCAATTCTGGAAAGAAAGAAAAAAGGTAGTTTTGTTTGGGTAATTTTTTTTAGAACTATTTAGAGACACTATTGATTTTTAAATGCAGATGTTATCTTAGTCTGTACCCTTGAGACTCCAACTAGTTGAACTTGACCAAGGCAGCAGGATACATAGCATACATAGGATCCTTGCAGATGTTGAATTGACGGTCCTAATTCTAACACTCAACTAGCTTTGTAACCGAGGAAGGCAGTGTGGAGATTTCCTAGACTTTGAAGTAAAACCAACTGCGGTTCAAACCCAGGTCTTCTAGCTACTATCTCTTGATGTCTTGGGGAAGTTTATAAAAAGAGGAAAAGGATGTCTACTTCCTTGAGTATTAATGAGCTTTTAATGAAATAAAATACATGGAAAGGGAAGGGAATGTGCCTAATTGGTCTGCCTTTGTTCCAGAAGTGCCATGCCATTTGTTTTCCAAGCACAATTCTCATTTGTACTGCAAACCTCTGACCTGGGTTCCATACTTCCTTCTCCATGCATTTTAAAAGAGAGATGCTTGAGCACTATCACCTGCATAACATAACATGTGCACACACACGTGCACACAGAGGATTTGTCCCTGTAGATTATTTCAAAAATCATAAAAACTATACAAAATACTTACCTTCTGCCTGATTGAAGTGCTGTTGTTTTCATATTAATTTTAAAATTGTATCCTACATTGTTGATTAGTTTGTAAATTTGAAATTATCCATCCCAATAGTGATACTAGCCAGTTAGTATTTTGTTTGCTTTTTAAGCCTGTAAAATACATACAAGTTACTTGCTTAAGAAGTTCATCTTGCTAATTTCTGAATTTCCTCCAAACTCACAAGGCAGACAGAATGATCTTTGAAAATAGAGTATTTTATCACTGAGGTCTCAAGACTGAGGCTTGCAAAGAAAAATAGAAATCAAATAGAATTATAGGACTTTTCTCTTCTATTTATTTTTTACTTATTTAATTTGTATTTAAGATATCAGCTGCTATGTGTTCTCCAATTCTTTAGAATATTTTCAGTTGTTCCATTAGCCAAGATAGATCCTCATTCATGTAACATTCTGTAGTTCTTCAAGATTTATTCATACATAATAATAATAAAAGTCCTTGGTCATTTAATACCCAAATAACCTGAAAGTTGTATAACACATCATGAAAATATATAATCATCTCAGTGTAATCACAGTGTCACTCAGTGGTGGTTGCCATAACAGGTCTATGAAATGAAAGAATAACCTTATTTATTGTGTTCTAGTGGAAGAGGGGTCACATACTTACATATTTGGTTGTTGTATTGAACATCCCTAAAGTTTATGGATGAAGACAGACTACTAAAGCACAGAAAAAAATATTTTAAGCAGATATTCAATTTATTTTTGTCCCATTTCTATATTTACTAACAACCTACTTACTAATGATTAATTTTGAAGCAGGAAGGCAACATATTCCAGACATAATGGAGTTGTCATGTATTACAGTCTTATCATGTGGGTTTGGTTAATTTAACCAACTCTTCTGAGGAGAGTTGACCCCATATTAATGAGAACAGTTTCGCGACCACTCATAAGCTCTTCACACTTTATAAAGCCCAAGACATCATTACCAGGTACTGTCACTGTTAAGTAGTCTCATAGCTCTTCTACTTTAGAACCAATGATTCCAAAAAAATTGAAAGTCTCAACTATTTATGCCATGCAAATATTGTGGTGTTAAAAAAAAAAAAACAAAAAAACACTTTGATGCTGTTGAACTTTGAAAGTATTTAGAAGTTCTATCTTATTTTTAAAAGATTTTGTATTACCTTCAGGCATTCATTAAGTAACAGGATAGTTGAAGACTTGAAGGTAGTCTGAATTTTGGAAGTTATGGACATTTTTCCACAAAGAGTAAAGAAAATTCAAGTCCCCTGATTTTTTTAATCTTTAGGAGGAGATTTGTTGTACTGTCCTATAGGGGAAATTAATCAACTTAAACTTTATACCAAAAATTATGCCATAGTGTTTAAGTGAATGCTGGTGAAATGCCTGAAAGTATTTGTGTTGTGTCACAAATAGTTGAATGCAGGAAATATTTTATAGTTGCTTATGGACAGGTATTGTTTTTTTTTAAGTAGGATATAAAAATCCTTAAGCACTCATGATCTTTAAGCATTTTGCTTTTAGGAGAAAGTCATGATTTCAAATTTTCTACCAAAGGCATTTTTTTTCCTACCCCACAAGAACTGTCATCCTTGAGTACATGAATCAGTCTAAGCTAAAATTGAAAAAAAAAAAACCAACATGGTCTGACTATGAAGTATTTAAGAAAGATACTTAGATATTTCAATGTAAAAAGTATAATGGCATTACTCTCAAGTTATTCGACAAAAACAGTATAACATGCAATAAAAGATATGCAAGGCTAAATATTTTTAAATGGAACCATGTGCTTCATATCAAATTCTGCAGATGAAACATCTTTTACATTATGGAATTTTTACTGTCTAATGAAGTTGACATCGATTTTTAAAGGTGGGTAAAGTAATTTGACTGGACATATAAGTTAATGCAAATATTGGACTAGATTTTGTATTTAAATCTTGTCTATTCATAGATAAATATGTTTGGCTGTTGGTGATATCTATCTTATTGAGAACATGTACAAGCAGAATTTCTAATAATATGATTGCACCACGACATAAATCTCATTGTTCACCAGGCACTATTCCAAGTCCTTTACTGTTATGGATGTAACTGCTCTGAGTTAATACAGCAGGTTATTAAACCCATTGTTCTTCCCCATTAGTGTTCTTATTTTATAAAGGAGAAAACCGAGGCACAGTAAAATTGTATAGTTCACCCAAGGTCACACAATTATTAAGTAGCAAAATCATGGTTTAGACTCAGTGTCTGAATCTGCTACACTCTTAAGGACTATACTGTGAGCCAGTGAATTTATAGCATGAATATACCTAGCAAATAGATTTTTATTATGTTACTAAACATTGGTACTGCATGTTATAGAATAATAATTTCCCTTTGGGTGATCTACTGTGACTGTATCTTCAAAGAGAGGCACCTGAAGATGTAACTATGAAGAGTAGTAGAGGTCCTGAATATATGACTGAACCTTGGGAAGGAGACAAACTCTTAGGACAAACAAGAAGCTGAACTCCACCTGGACTGGGTTCTAGGATCTCTGACAGGAGTAGAGGTTAGGTAAGCTTGTCATGGGCTTGGGAGTGGAATCAAGAGGCAGAGTCACAAGAAGAAAGATTTTTTCAGTGGGCTGAGACCCAGTGGAGAAAGCGATCCAACTATGTCATTTCTGTCTCTTCATTATATACACATGGTCAACTAACTCAATTGGGTCTCAGTGCTACCTAGTCATTCTTACATTTTCCGTAGTTGACTTTCCCTCTCTGGTTTTCCATACAAAATTTTTTTTTTCTCATCTCTTCAGACCACAGACCTCAACACTGCTGTCTCACACATAGCACAGAGAAAACAGCCATCAGCCTGAATCTCCTTTGATCTCTCACAACCAACCCACACATGTCCTGCACGCACATCCACCTTCGGCTCCTTTCATGTTTCAGGGGCTTCTCTTCAGTCAGCACTTGGCTTTCTTCTCTTGGGATCCCATGGCTTCCTGCCTTCTCAGAGACCTCATATAACCAATCATCCTCCTTTACTTCTCTCTTGAGTCTCACTTTGTGCTGCCTCATTCTCACCAGCATCTCTTCAGTGTTTGTAAAGGTATCATGCCTACTACCTCTCATCTTTCTTCACTTTCTCCCTGATAGCACTCCTCCACAGTCAAAATTCTTCAGAAAATTGTCCTCACCTACTATCTGTATTTCTCTATATTGGATTAGTCATAAACCTTTGCAGTCTGAATTTTCTCCTTCTTAGGTTACTGAAATGGTTTAGCCAGCCAACAGTGCCCTCCTGGTTGAAAACCCAATGGGAACTTCAGTGCTGTTATTATTCATCTTGCCTTCATGTTATTGATCTTATCCTTCCTGAAATGTATCTGTGACCTTGGAGGATAGACAGATTAACAGGGATACCTTTTTGGCTTGCCCAACACCATTTATTTATTGGTTTTATTCTGGTTTTCTGGTTGCTTTTTATCATCTTGTTGGCAGATACCTTTTTCTTTGCCTATTTCTGGAATACCAAAGTTTCTTAGATTCTGTCCTAGCGTCTCACTGTACGCACTTTACCTAGGCTAGTTTTATCAAGACTTCAATTGTGATCTAAATACTTAATTATTCTTGAATTTATATCTTTAACCCAGATATTGATCCTCAATTACAAATCCATGCATATGTCCAACTAGCTCTCAGTTGTAGGTACACGCCAAACTCATCCCAAGCTGAACTCATAAACTTCTCTTACATTTCTAAACCCTATTCCCATTTCGGTGTTTCCTACAACTTAAGTATTTATCAAGTTCTGGTATACCAGATCTAGTCACCTATCTTTTAAATATGCTCACTTTTTCTTCATATTCATACCTCTGCTGCAATTATCCCAGATAGACTCCTACCATCACTCAAATGACTGACTAGTCTCCTGCTAAGTCATCTATGCTCAGGATCTTCCAGTGCTGCAGCTAGAATGATTTTTTTGAAACACAAACTCAATCATTCCTGCCCTATTTCAAACACTTTAGGATCTCCAGATTTTCTCTGGATTAAACCCAGACTGATACATGATTTGCATGATGCCTTATTTCCTTATGTTCGTTTCCAATAACCCTCACAGTGTCTGTGACCCAGGCATTCTGAAAAACTTTCCATCCTAGAATGCTGTACATTGTTTCTCTTATCTAGGCCTCTGCTTCTGCTGTTCCTTTGCCTATGCAATACTCTTTATTTTACTAATTCTCATTCATTCTTCAGGTTCCAGATTCCAAAAGGGCTTCCTCTGGAGAACATTTTCGGGCCTTCCACATCCAGATTAAATTCCACTCTAGAGCCCTTTTGACTAGGATTATTTTGGCTTTTATTATATTATAACTTAACTGCTCATCTCATGTTTGAATGAATGATTTGTAAGTATTTAATATTAGTGGGGTAATATAGACTGAATATTATTTTATATTTTATCTCATTATTTTCGAAATCAAGTCAGTTAAACCTGTTAGCCATCACTTACAAAGTAATCCTAAATCCATTATAGTTTTGCATAACTTCATTCTGTAGTTCAATGACCTTAATAAATGTCTCCCCACTGTTTATGTACATACATAACAGAATAGGGAGAAATAATTAGATGTACATGAAAGCAAAGTATCATGTTGAGTGGAAAAAAAGTCTGTAGGTACTAAGAGATTATTTAGGCAAAGCATATACTTGATGTCCACTTTTGTTCAGTTAATATTTACTGGGCATATGACCATATGATCCCATGTTCTCTCCCTACTGAACTCTTTAATGTGAAATTATGTATGACAAAATAATAAATTAGGTAAAATTCTATGCTGTCATACTTTCCCCCTTCCTACTCAAGCCCAACCCTATTCCTATTCCCTGTTGTCTTTTTGCCCCATAGCTATACATAAGACAAATCCCCAACTCAAAGAAGAACAAAGACAAAGACAAAAAAAAAAAAGCCAAATGAAGTTACAAGTTAATTATAACTTAGGAAAATTAGAGTTTTATCTTCATCTTCCTTTGAGCAATTGTTGTAACTATTCAGGCAGTGTTTAATGACTCCTTAATTCTGACATCATGACTTTCATGTTGGCTTAGTAAATTACAGATACTATTCACAGATAACCATCCCCCTGCCCCCCCGCAAAACGTAGTCAAGCATTAGGGTTATGGAAATGGTGAATCAGAGTAATATGTCAAAAGGGACCATGAGGATCTGGTTTATTTATTTATTTATTTATTTATTGTTTGGAGCTCACTGTACCTTTCTCTCTTTAATTTAGATCTTTATATCATAAAATGGATTAAATTTTTAAACTATAAACTATTTGTATGTACTTTAAAATTTCAGCCTTTCCTTTATTTTCCCTTTTATTCTTAACATTTAACAAAACTGACTGGTTTGGTAAGATATTTTACAAGGCAAGTAGATGGCAAATATGGTCTGTTCTGCCCATCTGTCCTTCCCAGTTTGGTTGTGCACATTTGGACAACTTAAAAACTTTTTATAATATGTATAATAATTTTCTCAGAGCTTTCATTTTCTTTCTTTAAGTTAAAATACTTACAATCTTCTCATGACTCAATATAGAAACCATACAGGGCTGAGAAAAGCAGAGCCAGAGAGAAGGCACTGCCTCATTTCAGAGTTTTCCATCCTCAGTTTTGTATCTGTTATCAACTGAGCATCACATCTCTTTCTGTCCTGAGTTGAAAAGGATTAAACTCAAGAAAGATTCTATTCCAAGGTGCCGATCTCTCAATTTCTGTCTACCACCAAGGCCAAGTATATCAATACCTCCTATAATAAGGCCACTGAAGCACAGATCATAAGCTATACTTTTAGTTTAATAGAAGCATGTGTAATTCTCACTGGACTCAGCAATTGTTTTCATTCTTTTTTAAAAAAGGATTCTTCCTTAATATGGACATCTACTAGGTATTTTTTTAGGTCTTATGGATTTTACTTCAGTTTTAAGGAAATCTTCCCCCCATCTAAACTCTTTAAGAATGTACCTTTCTTTTTCATTTGTCGAAACTGACCCTAAGCCTCAATTATTTGCCTTCCATCTCTTTTTTTGCTCACTGTCTCTGTGCATATTAATATCTAAAAATGAGATTTTCTGCTCCTCGATCTGAACCCCAGCCATGATCAATGAAGTGAGTATCAGTTTCAAGCACTCATCCAGCAGGAGCCAGTTTGGCTTAAAATCAGCCTTCCTTGGTAAACTAAGAGAATGTATAATCCTGATTGATTACTCCCAGAGAATATGTTTGTGTCATTTGTCATCAATGTGACTGAAGTAAAATAGTTCTTAATTCTAAAACCTCCTTGGATTTTTACCTTCTCACATGTCTTTGCCACAGGTAAACAGTTTGGGTAAAGAATGAGGAGATGAAAACTTATTTCAAAGCTTTGTACAGTAGTGAATAGGTAATACCATCTGAGATCCTTAAGCTTCTTAGACTTTGTCTTAGAAGATGTAACAAACTGTGATTAATTTGATCTGGCCCAGGATCCCTGACTATATATGCTTGAAAAAGTTCTATTTATTGAGACTTTGACTCTAATGCAGGTACTCTGCATTCAGTGTATTACAAAAATAGCTTTACCCCTGAAGACTGTAGTAGGCATGTTTGGTCTCTATGAAAACAGTGTTCCTAATTCCTGGTGTGGCAGTCTATTCTGAGGACCAACAGAACATCTCTTGCTGAAATCCAACTTTATTTCTTCACTTTTAATAGAGTATTAAATCATTCATTTTTCCCCAGACACACTTCTTTTGTTTCAGTGAACAATGAATAATAATTTCAGGGGATGTCTACGCAATCTAAAGCCCATTCTGTCACGCCCACAGAAAATGCCTTCAATTTTATAAAATGTCAGCCCCCTTCACCCCCAAAATGCCAAAGTTCTTTTATTCAACTAAAATAGCTTTGGTTTGAATGACGTTTCATTTGTTTCCTGCATTCTTCTCATAATAACTTGTTTGATCCTCCAAGGAGTAATCTAACTTTTCCTGACTTTTTGCTGATTTGCAGCATTTCAATGATTTCTATTGGCATCTTTTAGGTCATATGTCTTTCAAATTTGGAATCTTTTGACTACACGATGTACAAATGGGTTTTGTTGATATAATGATAGAATAAGCTTTGATATCCCACATGGAGAGAGCTGAGTACTTGGGATGATAAGGAAGGGGAGTTGTTGAGCCATTACCCCCAATGCAGGAATAGCAAGGTAAATCCTGGAAAGACATAAGTGGATCCACAAGTTGGGTAAATCGGCAACAGTTTGGTAGGGGTGGCAAGTACCTCAGGAGCAGCAGGTGCCAAGTCTGAGCACACCACATACCTGGAAACTAATGTCCAGGACTTGATCTAAGTTTGGAGCCTGGTGGCAGGGTGGGGTTGAGAGGAAGTTCAGCAGGGAGTTTGGATGCTCTCTGGTCATCCTGATGAAGCTGTTTAGGCAGAGTTCTTTATGAAGAGCGTCCTTTAAAGGCCTGGTGGACATGTCTCTTCCAGGCTCGGAGGCACGATCCTGGCTTCTGGCAGGCATGATGAGAGGGGCCAGATGACTCAGACTTTCTGCTTCCGTCCCAGGAGATTTGGTCTGACCCCTCAGAGATGGTGCTATACATTCCTCATGCACAGCCTCACCCAGACCCACTTCCCTTGGTGGATTCAGATCCCTGAGAAGAATATCTGGATAAACACAAGTTGATGAATGTGCAGCACAGAGATGAGAGGACGCTTTCCTTAGCAACTGCTGTTTTCACTTCCCAGGACCGAGTTGAAGAATTGATCCCTTATCATACATAACCTGGTGTGGCAGATGGTACCTCAAATCAGTGACAGAGACAAGAGCAAGACCTACCTAAGTACAGCATGATTGGCAAAAAATAAAGTCAGGGACATCATCCTATTTGATACCGGTCACTGGCACTCTCACTTTGCTCATATTGTAGCTGTTGTATCCTGTCCCTTCCTGGATCAGCTCCCATCCTCTCCAATTTCAACCTCCCAACTGACCCTCTAAGATTACTCATCCATTGGCTTTCTACTTGGAGATTCTTTAATTTATAAACACATGTGTTTACTGTGTGCCGTTTGCTGATCTAAGAACTTTACAAAGATTAACTCCTACATTTAATTGGTGATCCTGTTGATGCCCCACTTTATAAATGAGTTGTGCTCACTTTTGGTTCTTTTTGTTCATCGCTGCATATGGCCACCTTGATGGGGACCCAGCCTGGCCACCATCAACATTATCAGTACCATGTCATGCCTCTCTCAGAGCAGGGTTCCACAGTGATTGCTATGTGGTAGCAAAGGAATTTAAGCTTTTGGATCTTAAGTTTGGATTTAATTCCAGGCCTGCCACATATGAGCTTAGTTACTCTAGACAAGTTAGAATTTTCTCGTCTATAAAATAGGAATCATATCTACCTTGGAGTGTTAGTGGAGGGTTAATGGCAGGTTAGCGGTCACTTAGGAAAACCTCTAGCACTGTGCCTGGTGCAGACCACATGTAGGGAATAATAGCTAATATTATTCCCTCTAATTCTCGTAGATTGTGTATAAAAAGGCCCTGCTTCATTAAATGACATCCTCAAAAACTTTAGGATTGAAAGTGGTCTTAGATTTTGGCTGTTTTTCTCCCCTTTTTGAAGAAGGAAATGGAAGCTTAACAAGCTTTAGATATTGTTTTGGAAAGCACAAAGGAAAGCAGGAAGGAAAGAAGAATCTTTCATTTATTTTGGTTTTTCATCCCGACCTAGTTTTGAACCTGGGTCCTTGGCCACTTCGTGGTCCACAAGCCAGCATCTCAGGGTGAATCACAAGGGTGTGCCCCACTTTAGACATTCTTGAAGTCATCTACTAATTAACAAGAGAGAAGGGAAGACTGAGGCCACTTGATTCCTACCTGAGTCTTTAACCACCACCCCACTCTGCGCCTCCAGATATTCTTGAAGGGGTTCAACCTGATGCTAACAGAGCCCTATGTTGGAAATGATCTGTCAGAACTTGGAGGGCCCCAGGACATTCTTTTACTTCCATTAATTTTCCAGGAGAATCAAGTCATCATCTCAGACCTTTCCCTTCATGTTCCTAGAATAAAAAAGCTATTGTTCAGCAGCCAACACATGGAGTCCCTGCTATTCAGCCATTGTCGGTTTTGCCTAAATTCTTTCAAACTTTGTAGAAGATCTTCATATATGAAACAGGAACATGCCCTAGTCTCTCCTATCTTTCTTCCCACCCCACTGCCCTTCTCTTCTAGGACAACAGGGTCTGTTCAATAAAGCATGTGACTTTAGTTTATTACATTTATTTTCTCCTAATAATTTAGAGATGGAAATTTACTTCTTAGAGACAAGAAAATATCCTGGTTCTAAGGCTGATATTGCACTATTTGATGTCTCTGGTAGCAGGAATTTGATTGTGGTAATATTGTTACCATATGGATAGATACGTAACTATTGAAAACTCGAATGAGAATTCCAGGATATTTTACTGGGACCACCAAGATGATGAATGACATTTGATTCTCAAGAACTCAAAGAAGAATTTCACATTTTAAAATGGAGTATCATGTCAAAATGAAAACCTGATTATAAATAAAAGTATGCATAGGAACCAAACCTCTTTGGCTCTGGGGAGGATCTATGTGACACTGACATAGTTAGAATGTTTCAAAATTATTTGAAAAAAACAATGAATCAGCATAGCTGTCACCATCATTTATTCCTTTCATCCTCTATAATGTAGCACTGTTCCCTTTCCTCTCCTAAATGAAAATGGGTTGGCTCTGCATTGAAACATTGAACTGTTTGGGGTTTCCAGACCTTTTTGCTCCTGATATTTATCACTGGGGCCACTGATTGGTACACTGGACCCATCATACTCTGAGTAGCTTTTTGTTTCAAACCCTGCTTTGTTGTAGGTTAGGTATTGAATGGGACATCACTGGTAGGCAAGCAGACATTCGGAGGCAGATGTGGGCATGTTCCCAAAAGTTTAGTGCCAAGGGCCTTGTGTTTCTTAACAGAGGTGACCTGGAAAGTCTCCAAAAACAAGATGAAAAATACAAAGTTGAATTTAGTTAAAGGGGAGGAGAAAGGAAAGCATTGAAAGCTTGAGTCCCGTTAACTTGAAAAGTTGAGCTCTGGCCTTTTAAAAGCTTCCTTCCAAAACAGACCCATGTTAGTTTAATCTCTAGCCAATTGTAGATTTAAATTGAGCTTCTCACACTTATTAATCTTTTTTAGGAATGAAAATGGCCATTATTGCTAATAGGGAGCTGATTTAGTATTTTCTGTTTATAATGGACTCTTACTTACTTGGATGGTTAAAACAGAGACCATTGTTATTGTTTTATTAATGGATCCCTAGCTGCACAGATTGGGAGTGGAACAGAGTGACTGGGGCCAGCACACGGAGTCAGTCAGACCAGAACACAGCTTCCACCACTGCCACTTGGGAACTTAGGCTTTCGGGTGAGTTGCTAAATGTCTCTATACCTCACTGTCATCATCTATGAAATGGGAATATTTTTGTGACATCTAAGTAGCAAATGAATGTAAAGTAAAATGCTGCTGCATAGTAAATAAGTTCTATATGTCAGTCTCATTCATTTGCAGATCTTTAAAAAGATCTGGAAATAAGGATATTTCAGCTGGCTAGACACAAAATAGCTGAAAAAGGGTAGGTTGTCTCACTCAGTGTCATGAGGCTCACAAGTTGCACAGTTAAGGTGAGAGCCCAGATCTTTGTCTTCTTTCTATTGAAGTTGCTCTGTATAAATATATAGAGCCATTTTAAATGTAATAACTAGAAAAGAATTGTTTATAGCTATAAACTATTTGTAAACTATACTCTATATGTAAAGCATACTATAAAAGTTCTCTAAAACAGTAACCATCTTATTTAAGCATGCTTGTTTGCATGTCATTCTATAAAATCTTTACATGTATTATCTCATTTAATTTTCACAATGACCTTGTAAGGAAGTACTACTATTGCACCTATTTTTCACAGTTGAGTAGAGCTAAGCACAGAAAATTTCAATAATTTGCCAATGTCTGCTTTTACCAGTGGCAGAGACATCATTTGAATATAAGAAGTCTGTTTCTGGAGTCGCATTCTTAACCATCATACTGGTTTCACTTCGATAATTGTTCTCTATAAATGAGACACAATGCAGAGTTGTCACTCTTTTGTCATAGACAACCCGAAAAACAGTGGAACCACTTTACAAAGAAAAGTCAACACAAATGTCTGCATCTTGTTCCTCACAACTTAACTGTCCAGAGTAGGTCATAACTATGACTCATTGGGAAAATGCTAACTGCAGCTGTCAGAAGGTCTTTATTCAAATTCACCACTGTCTTTCTAGCAGACTGAAATTGTGTACTCACCCTTTCTGAGCCTGTTACCCATTTTATTAAATGAGTATGATGAACCTGAAGGTATTATTGGGCGAATTGAATAAGGTATAAATGCAAATACCTGGCATCTAAGAGATCCCAAGAGCAAGACTCTGCTCTAGTGAAAACTGCATATAGTGACTGGAATATTTTTCTATTTCCCCCTGCTAGCTTTCAAAATTGAATCTATCAACACATTTTCCCCTTTTTTAGGTTGGAATATGCTTGTGGTAAAATTCACTCATCCCTGGGTAAGCCTGCCCTCGGCCCTAAACAGAATTACAGAGATCAGCCACTGACTGGGTTGACTTCAAAGAGAGAATCTCTCCCCACTGCCTTGTTGGTGCACTTAGCTTTCAGAAGTACACTAGACACACATTTAGCGTGAGACAAACTTTCTGTAAGTTTCTTTGAGCCTAGACATTTGAAGACAAAAAAAGAAAGAAAGAAAGAAAAGAAATTGCAATGTAGATGTTAGTCTGCAGTAACCTGGGCCCCCAGTACAACCAGAAATGGAAAAAAGACCCCTAAGAGTTGGAGGAAGCGGGGTGCAGATTTGAAAAGACATTTACCTAGTGTGGCAAATGGTCCGTCACACACTCTCCTCTCTCAGTTTATTTTGATACATCCCCACCTGGTCCCCAGGTGTGCAAAAATCACAAATACTGTTCAAGCCGCGCCTGTAGACCAGACTTGTGCCGTGGAAAGCGGGCCGTGTACCTTGGAACAATAGCTTTATTCTTTCAGGTGTCTGAGTCTAAGTGTAGAAGGAGCAAGGCTGGGAGGGACAAGGAAAGAAAAGAAGAAACAATACAATGAAAAAAAATCACATAGTTGGAGGAATTTGATCCCAATTTTTAAAAATCAGAAAGTAGGAAGAAGTCCCATTGGGAAAGCATGAAGCTAGTCTTTTCCCCTGCTGCCCCATCCTGTACTCCCAGTCTGAAATAAATGTCAAGGTAAATTCACTGTATATTGAAAAGGAGAGGAGCAGGAAGAAATCTTTTTTTCTTTTTTTCAAAAACCCAGGAGTTTAAGTCTAGAAATACAAGACAGTTGCCAGAATGGAAAGTTGGGAGTGTTCTGATTCCACATATGGATTTGTAGGAATAAAGAAAGCTCTGGAGAGTTTGTTTTGGCGTTAATTATCTCACACTGGAAACCATCATAACAAAATGGTAAATTCTGGAATTTCCGTTTTTCCTTCACCTGAAGAGGGTATACGTTTTTATTTTGGCCAGACAGAGACTTCACATTATTAGAGACACGAGTAAATTGGAAAGAACCATTTTCCGCCCCACTCTTTTATGGAATTGGCATGAAAACTTTACTAGTCTCAAGGCAAAATGTGGTCTGTGATATTCTCAGAATTTTCTGTAAGGAGAAAAGGTGGCAAGAACTTCATAGAATTTTGTCTGAGAAGAATTGGCAAGGCATTGTTGTATATGTATATGTATATGAAATTAAATTTCTTATATGTGACTTTTAGCAATGGAGAAACAAGTAACTTACATCCATGGGATGGGACTTAGTCTGCTTGTAACCTCATTGCCTTGAAATAACTACCATTTTAAAATGAACTTAAATAATAAGCAGCCTGCCTAAACACAGATTTTCTGGTTTAAAACAAATGACTTACATCTAGATTAATACAGTAATGCAAGATACTACATCATCTGGCAGAAGAAGATTTAAAGCAGATCAGGTTCCTTGGGAAGAGAGAAAAAATAACTTTCAAGATGAAAGACTCAAAAAAAAAATATGTGTGGTCCAAATCTTTTTTTCCCTAATAAAAATATTGCCAAAGGTGTTTAAGCTGCATGGTGATAGTTTTCTAAAAGTTTCAATAATTCACTTAAAATACGTGATTAGTCATCTTTTTGACGAGATGAGGAACACATAAATAAGAACTTACTTTTTATCATTAGTGTGAGAAAGTGCACTTCATAATGCCTGCTCACAAACCGGGAGATGGAGGTGTTGGCGTTAATAGCACATTATACTTTTTAAATATATTTATAAATACTTAAGTAAGATTAAACCAAAAAGGGGATGAAGTCTGGCGGAAACAGGTCAGACCTCCCAGAAAGCTCAGACTTCATCTTCCTGCTTGCTTGCTCCTTCTAGATGTAAACTTTCAGTGGATACCTTGGACAAGATTTATCTAACCAGAGGCTCAGTTAAAACTTCTGAAGAAAAGACGTTTCTGCATTTATCATCCCTTAAAATATGTGTCATCTTCCTGAAACAGCTTTCTTTGATGCAGCCAATAAAGTCTAGGATAACTTTGTTACAAGAAAATTAGAGAGATTTTTAAGGAAGTAGATTTGTATATTCTTTTTTATTTTACCAGGTAGTTGGGAGCCATAGACAATTGCTTCAAACTGAAAAAAATCTCCTATTTATTCAATTGCAGTCACTCTGTATGCGTAGCTTCTTTGAGAGATATGAAAAATTACAAATGGTATTTCTTGTCTTTGCCCCTATGTGCTTGGGAGGGTTTAACAATTTTATCTGTTTTTTGTTTGTGGTACGAACACTTTACATAAAATCTGCCCTCTTAACATATATTGCAATACCTTATTTTTTTTTTCCATAGGTGTAATGTTGTAAAGCAGATCTCTGGAGTTTATTCATCTTGCTTAACTGACACTTAATGCCCATTAGTAATAACTCCTCACCTACTTTGCCAACCCTCAGCCTCTTATAACCACCATGCTAACTCTGAGAGTCTATGAATTTGGCTGTTTTAGGATCTCGTTAAAGTAGAATTATATATACTTGTCTTTCTGTGACTGACTTATTTCATTCAGCATCATGTCCTTAAGGTTCATACATATTATTGCATTTGGAGAATTTCCTTCATCTTTAATGCTGAAGCGTAAGAATTCAAGAGTGGCTGTGTGTATGTGTCTCACATTTTGTTTAGTCATCCATTGATGGACATCCATTGATAGGCTGTGTCCACATCTTGGCTGCAGTGTACATGGGAATGCTAATTTCCTCTGAGATCTTGATTTTAGATCTTGGAATAAATGCCCCAAAGTAGGATTGCTAGAGCACATGGTAGTTTATTTTTAACTTTTTGAGGATCCTCTACATTGTTCTCTATAACAGCATCTGTGCCATTTTTGATTCTTACCAATAGTGTGCAAGAATTTTGATTTTTCCACATCCTCCCCATTCCATACATTTTGTTTTATTGATAATAGCCATCCTGACAAGTGTGAGTGGCTATCTCATGGTGGTCTTGATTTTTATTTCTGAAGTTTAGTGATTCCTTTTCATATGCTTTCTTACCATTTATGTATCTTCTTTGGGGAAAAAAACCCTTCAAGTTCTTTATTTTTTAAATCATGTTGTTTTTTTCCCCACTACTGAGTTATAGGAGTGCCTCACATATTTTTAGTATTAAACCTGTTTCAAATATGTGCTTTGCAAAATTTTCTCCCATTCTGAGTTGTAGGTATGCTCTGTTGATAATCTTCCTTGCTATGCAGAATCTTTGTAGCTTGATATCATCCACTTTTTGTTTGTTTGCTTGTTTTATTTGTGCTTTTGGTGTATACATGAAATCGTTGCTGAGATCAAGGTCATGAAAGTTTCCCTTGTGTTTTCTTCTAGGAGTTTTACAGATTTAGATTGATCTTATGGTGAATTCTTTAATCCATTTTGAGTTGCTTTTGTATGTAGTGTAAGAAAAGGGTCTAATTCCATTCTTTTTCACATGGTTATCCAGTTTTCCCAAAGCCATTTGTTGAGGATATTAACATCACTATTACTTCGATAGAAAATGATTAAACTCTTCAGTGAAAAGACAGTCGCTGATTTTTTTAAATGACAATACCCAACAAACATTTTTAATCTTGTTTAAAATGTATAAAATAATTTTAAAGTCTTTTTTAAAAACATACTTATACCTTCTGTGTTAAAATTAGTGCATCTTTGAATAGAAAAACAAGAGATAGAGATTAATGCTAACAGCTAGGAAGTCTTTAGATGAGGAAAAGCACAGTAAACTTTATAAGACAGAAGAATTTGCTGACTATATGGGAGAAATGATCAAGCAATAGGTACTGTAAGATTTCAAAATAATTTATTAATACTCCACAGGGGTATTTTCCTATTTGTTCCTTTTGCCTGTATCACAGGTCAGCATTCGGAGAGCATATGCCAAGTCAGTGATTCCTCATATGTATTATCCTAGTTTTCTATTGTAGGCCTTATCACTGATGTATAACTGTTACAGTGTCTGACTTCTCTTTGGACTGCCAGTTTCTTCAGATCAGGGATTATGTTTGAATTTTCTTTATATTCCAGTACTTAGAATAATTTTATATGTAAGTGTTCTCATTCTTTTGCCTTTGTACTTTGGTCATACATGATTTTATTTGACAACCATATCTAAATTTTCATTCTGTATTAAACAGTTTCAATTTATTCCTACAGGAAAACATCAAAGGTTTTATTTTATTTTGATTAGTAATAAACATACAGGGTACAAAAAAATACAAGTTGCAAAAGCATATAGAGGAAAAAGTAAATCAGCAACTACCCAGTCGCCAGCCACCCATATTTCCTAGCAGAATAGTCTCTTGTCTTATTGGATGTCTTATTTCTTAAGAATATTTCCTAAATATATATATTCAATAAATACATAAATACATATAATTGGTAGGTCATGACCAACCCTACCATAATCCCATTATGTAGTGTGAAATAGAATATGACAAGCTAGAATTTTCTTACGTGGTAATAAAAGAAACCCTTGGCTATTAGCATGATGTGTCCACCAGGTCCTCCCAGGAAAGTAAGGCCTCCATTCCAGCTTCCTCTGCTGTAGTGATATCTTACAAACATGTGGCCATTCCTGACCACAGAATAATAGTCACACCTATATAGGGGGGCAGGAAAGCACCAAGGAACTCAACTCACTTTTATTCTTATGTCATGGACATCCTTTGTAGTAATTCTTTATCACTGAGGTAAATATAGCAGCAGCACAAATAGAATAGTTGATAAGTACATAAAGCTTGTTATGTACTAGGCAGGGTTCCAAGCATTTCTTTTTAACTCATTTAAACTAAATTAAAATCAATCTTAAACCTGGATGTGAGTATTCATTCTCTTCAGTGCTCTAACCTGGAGTATACTGGACACCTAATGTAGCTTTCTATAAGCAATATATTCCCAAGTGAACTGGGTTAATAGTTTACTGAGATTAGATAAATTCAGTTATATTCATAATTGTTTGTTGAGAGTAATGGAATTTTTTTTTTTTTTTTGCCTAACCCTACAGATTACCAGTTAGAATGAAAAATAGCAAGAATGTTTATGTCAGAAAGCTCACTTACTTGACTTTGCGTTCAAATTACTTCATGGGTTAAAATTAGCTACTAAGGATGTCCATAACATTCTTATATTGCTCCACCAGGGGGCAACGGGAAATCGTAGTCACAGCTTCAATTTTCACAAAGTTGTGAACCACTGGTTGCCATCTTTGTGTGTGTGTGTGTGTGTGTGTGTGTGTGTGTGTGTGTGTCTGTAAAATTCTATTTCCTTTTTCTCCAAAATGAGACTAGCTTTATTATTTCTTCTCATAAAAGTAATACTTGCTTGTTGCAGAAAAAACTTAAGAAGATGTGGTCAAATATTTTAAAATATTGAAAAAGGCATAATCCACTCTCATAAATATGTAAATCATTGTTGGCATCTTAATACATATCTTCCTAGACTTCTTTGTATGTGTTTATATGCATATTCTTTTTTCGCTAAATTAGGATCACATTCTACAATATGTAAAATATGTCTGTTCCTCTTATGTATAAATAATTACAACTTGTAAATACTTGTATATTGCTCTATTTATAAAGGCACCATAAATTAATTAAGTATTCATTTATTGACATGCTTTTTAATATAGAGGTTTTGATTATATAAACAAATGTTACTAAACATACATCATTATTTCTCTGGTTTTTTTCATGGATTTGATTGTTTGCTGGACAAGTTCTTTAACAACTGCTAAGCACATATGCATTTATCTTCATATAGAGAGATAGTTTGCAAACTTTATGACTATGATGGATTGTTACTTTATTTTAAACAAGTATCCATTCCTCCTAATACAATGAGATCTTTATGTGTTAGAATTTTTAAAGTCTCATTCCTCACTACTTTTTAAGAGGAGTGGAGGTTGAAAGTGATGCGAATGCAAGAGGAGACAACACAGATGTAGAAAGTCAGAAGTGGTGTGTGCTTAATGTAGTTCTTAGTTATAAACAAATATTTAGACTGGGGAAAGAGACCAAACACCTTAACATTGGCCGGCTTTCCCTGCTGGGTTCCACAGGACTCCAGGAAGAATCTGTTAGAAGAGGGAAGGCCTGGGAGATCATCACTGATCTAGTTCCTAAATCCTGCTGTTTCTCCTTTATAGAATTTCTCCTCTTTTTGTAATATGGTAGCACTTTGCCTCATCATCTGTCTCAGGTGGTGCTATGCAAATGAACCAATACTAGTCATTGAAAATCCTTGAACTTCTAGAAGCAATTTTTAATGGTAGAAAGTTACAATTATATATGTAATTTTTATAAAATATCTAAAATTGTTTAAATGGCTTAGTAAGTTCAATATGAATATTTTAGGAATGCCAGTACAACACTGAGTTAGCTCAAAAATCGGAGGTGGTGTTTTCATTTATCTCATTTGTTCCATAACAAGAAGAATCCTGAAACTGTAAATACCCTTTTCAAAGGTAAATGAGAATATATTTCTAATGCTATTTTTATATATTATTGTAGTTAGGATAAGACACTGATAAGAGATATGTACAGTATCCAAGACTCCATTTAATTTTGGAATAGCCTAATGATATCATGTTCCTGAGTTTATTTAGGGATTATTAGTTTCTGTCATCAGTTCGTCTTGTAGCATCTGACATATGAAAAGGTTGTTTGGGTCAAGCTTACTTTCCTTTACTTTCCCTGTCTACATTAAGTAATAATTTCTACTGAAAAAAAGTCCTGTTATTTCTATCCTAAAATGTTCATACGTCTGCTCAGTACATACTGCCCTTAAAAAAAAAAAAAAAAAAAAAAAAAACTTCTGTGCTTCATTTTGCACTGCTTTCCAGAAGGTGTTTAAAATGAATCAATACAGCTGACACATGGCGGTTGACAGAAGGTTAAGGAGGTAAGGAAAAGCTCCATGTTAGAGATAAGGTGGCAAGAGAGGATCTAAGTGGATCAGGAATTTAGTACCAGCTACTAATTGGTCTCATGGAAAAGGAAAGCTCTTTGGCTCATTAATCCATGTTCTGAAAAACAAAGTTTTCACCTACTTTATGCATTACAGACATCCGTACTGAGTTCTCCTCGGAATTTAAGAATTCACCACTTCCAGCACGGCTTGCCCTGGTGACTCCTGCGATGATTTCTTAGCTCATTGGAGGTTTTTTACTGCATATATAACATTATCAAAGCTGAAATACCTTACATTTGCCATAACCCTATTTGTGTATATATATATGTCTGATATACCAGGGCATTTTCTCTCTAGATTTTCAACTCTTGGGGTATCTGAAATGTGTGAAGATTTTTTTTTTTTAATAGAAATGGCCACAGTTTATATACCCAGAAACTATCTGTGGAGGCTCTTTGTTGAAAATGTAAGTTGGGTCATCCAGAACATTTCTTTTTCTAATTAATTCAAAATAGTCCTATTGAGAAAATGGAGAGTTTTGGCTTAGAACTTTAATTAAAAATATGATGAAGCTAGCACAGCCTGGTGGAGGAGTGGTCTATCACCTCCAATTGTGCATAGTCCGTATACATCTAAAGTACCTGGGTTCACATCCTAGGGCCAGGCAGGGGGTGGGGGACAACTGGAGTGAACAACTAACTAAAAGTAATTAAAATATTTCCTCCTCTTCCTGCCTGCCTCTGTACTTGCCTTTGCTCCTGCCTGCACTTTTTCTTTATATATACATATGTGTATATATTTATGTGTTTATATGTATATATTTTGAGGCCCAACAATTGAAAATCTTTATAGTAGAAGCATTGTTAACATATTCCATTTTATTTCCACAAACAAAACAAAAACATGATAAGGTGTAAGAATTGAGTTGTCATGTTACCATCAGGGTGAGAAGTTCTAGGTCTGAGGTTTTTATAACCAGAGAATACCTCAAGCACTTGTTATAGTTCTTTGGGGGTATTTTATAACCAGAAATTAGTTTCAAGTGTTCCTGTGACATTGCTGGACATTTTCACTATTTCAAGTTTTCATAAGGATGAAATTTCAGAATTTAAAAATGATTCCTGTTTCTTCATCTGAATTTTTTTCTTTGCTTATGTTCCCAAGTATAGTCAAATATAATGCCAGGAGCTCAAAAGTCTTAAGTATTGCCAAATGCAAGGTAGACTATGTATTTAATTTGTTTTTTCATAATCTAGAATAGAAAAATATGAAAATCAAATGTTGTTATTATAATCTTCCAACCTTTATCTAAAGTTTATTATTATTTATAATTAGCAATAGAAGAATACTGCTATCATTCGGATGCTAAATTCTCCCTAGTCCCCATCCTCCCTTCCACCAACACACAATGTATTATACTACATACATACATACATACATACATATATATATATATATATGTATTCATTGTTGCTCAGTCTAAAGCTTTTCTTATCCTGTTTTCTAAGGGAATGATATTGAATAGTGAATGAGAGCATTAGTTTTTGACCTAATTATTCCTGACTAGTTCAACTCCGGCTCTGCCTTTTAGCAGTCATGTGACCTTGGTCAAATAAGTTAATCAATTTTCTCATCTGTCTAGTGAGGATATCAAATAACACAGAATTATTGTGAGAATTCAGTGAAAATGTATTAGTTATATTGCAGTACATGGGATAGGAATAGCTTAATGAATGCTAGTTAACCTCAGAACTATTTTTTCCCATATATTGAAGAATAAAATATGAAGGAAATGATAGTTGGTTTTCCTGTTTTTATTCCTTCTGTTGGGACATCAGGATCATTAAGAATATTTTGAGTAATTTTTTAAAAAGATAAAATTCATCTAACATGAAACTCAACCATTTTAAGGTATGAAATTAAGTTGTTTTTTAATATTTTCAAAATGTGTACTCATCACCACTGATTCCAGAATGTTTTCATCACTTCAAAAAGAAACCCCATGACTATTAAACAGTAGCTTTCATTTCCTACCCTTCCCCTATCCTCTGGCAACCACTAATCTGTTTTCTGTCTCTGTGGGTTTGCCTGCTCTGCACTTCTTACATAAATGGAATCATACAATATATGGCCCTTTTTGTCAGGCTTTCACTTAGCATAGTGATTTCAAGGTTCATCAATGTCACAGCATGTAACAGTACTTCATTCCTTTTATGTCTGAATAATATTCCATTATATGCATATTCTATATTTGTTTTTCCATTCACCATTTATGGACATTTGAGTGATTTCTGTGCCTTGACTCTTATGAATAATGTCTCTACGAAATCTACAGCTTTTTGTTTGAACAAGTTTTCAATTAGGACCCTTAAGAATCTGCTTCCTAGTGCACCCTGGTGACCTATTGGATAAGGTAACCAAATGCAGCCCACATAGATCCCAAGGACCCAGGTTCACAACCCAGAGATGGGGAAACAACCAAGATGATAAATTAAATTAAATAAATGTTTCTTCCTTCTCTCTCTTACTTCCTGCCTTCCTATTTGCCTTCATTGCTACCTGTACCTTTCCTTAAAAAAGAATTGCTGCCCCATATTACATGCCAAATAGTAATTACTGTAATTGTCTAAAGCAAACATTCAGAGTCATAGGGGGTATATTACATTTTTGTGACTTAAAATTCTGACTCCTTCCCTCCTTTTAGTGTATGACACAAGCAGATAGACTGTCATGCTCATAATCAATAAACTTTGAGAATGTTCAACTCAATCATTACTTCATTTTTATAATAATTGTATACAATTATATGGCAAATAGCTATGCACACACAAAGCTTCAGTAACTTTTCTAATACAAAATAAGACTGATCCTGGGCTTATGTGTTAAGGAATATTGATGTGAAGAAACCCTTTCCACTCTGCCTGAGCCTTTTCTGATTCATTCACCCCTCATTTGTCCATTCCTCTGTATCCAGTCGATGCTGCCCTAAGAATGCCCCTCCCCTATTTTTGAAGAGACATGATAGGACTAAGTCGTTCACTAGTGGTTTGCAATTCACAATGTGCTTTGATTCCCAGAGCTAGTTCCACATTAGAGGAGAACAAACAGTAAGGACTGTGTTTAACATCAATAATAGTTACTAAGGTATTTTACTCACAGAGAGATACTTGAATCAGGGTGCCTGTTAGTCTTCACATGTCTTTATCAGGGAAGTGAATGTACACTTCGATTTCTTGTACAGCAAAATTGTGTTTTCAAGTATCTTTCCACATTTTCTATGCCTTTAGCCATCTTGATCATGTTTGATATGGATAAAGTATAGCTCATACTAATTTCAACCTTTCAAACTTTTCTAAGGGTATTCCTCATTAAAGTGTTCGTCTTGTACAAATAGTCCCCACAAATAGGGTTAACCATCCTCCCAACACATACACACACACATACACACATACACACACGCGCGCGCGCCAGAAACAAAAAACAGAAAAACAATAACCAAAAACAACCCTGCTTTTACATTTGATACACCTGCACCCAAGTCAGGAGTTTTCAATGTAACCTTGAAAAAATTGCTTAACTCTTTGAACCTCACTTTCCTCAGTTCTAAGGCAATCATAATGACATCAACCCTCCAGAATGACAATAAATGGTAATTTCTCAGTCCTATTATTCCCAGTGTGGGGAATCCAAAATGTGGGTTCCTAGCTTGCCATCCATGGATGGCTCATGTGTCTGGTATAGTTTTCCTAGGATGGGCTCTGCCCATCTGATTCCTAAGCAGCTGTTTCTGTGGTTTGAACTCAAGGCTGAGCTGAATTGAATTGAAGAGCAAAGTTGGAGTAATAGTAACTTGAAGACATTTGGTATAGGAACCACACAAACACATGTTGCAGAAATAAGAAGCCCTTTCAACAGTCCTGTCCTGGTTTCTATGTGCTGGGTTGTAGAAAGTCAGAAACCTGGGTTGCATTTCTGCTTGTCATTTCCTAGGTGTGAAGTCTTAGCAGTATTTTGATTTTTTAATTTTTAAATTGTTTCATAATTTCTTTTGTTTTCATGTTATATGCGTTTTAGGGTATCAAATTTGCACCTCCGTCTGCATGCCTCCCACAACACACCCACTGCCAGAGCTCCAGGGCCCTCCATTACCACCCTGTGCACGCTGCCCACCCCAGCCATAGTCTTGCATTCTGTGAATATTGTTGAGATCTGAGGAAGAATTTTAATCTCACTGATTTTTTAGCTCCTGTTTCTGTAAAAATGGAATGAATGGTATTGACACTATTTCATCTTTGGGGTTTAAAAAAGAGTGAGATACTCTATATTAATGATATGACCCTATGGGAGGCAGCTGTATATTTTAATTATCCATTGACTAAGTAGAGGATTTTACTGGCTAATTTAGGGTGTCTGAATAGGGACACTCAACACACTGCCATGAGTGATGGTCCCATATACAAGGAATTGCCTCATCCAGGATTCTAGTAGCATTGCCATGGAGAAATACTGTACCTTATGAATATGTTCTGAAAAAATAGATACATAATATGAAAAAGTCAAGCGAATATGCACTGTCGATATGTGGGTTTGAGTGGCAGGAGATAGATATCCCTTACTATGCTCTATGATTAACAAGTCTTGAGCATAATCCTCAAGTACTCATTTTTTCTTAGAAAAATACACAAGAAAATATTTTTGTATCTTATTCTTCTTTCTGTGTCACCAAATTAATGCATCTTAATTTGAGTAAATCTCATGAATTAGCAATTGGTAAGAGGCATATTTCAGAAAAATAGTGTTTGGAATTTTGAAATGAAGCTTCTTAAATGTGCTTTGAGCCCTTTGGAATGCAGGGGTTTCATAAAATACAAGACAGTATTGTTTTCCCCTGAATTTGGGTGCCTACCCAAGTCATACTGTCGACAGGTTTACATTTTACAGCAGTGTGTGAATGGCACAAGAAGAAACGAAACCATCTGTAAAGTATCTAGGGTTCTTTTCCAATAAATGTATTTTTCTATTATAAAGAATATTAAAGTCACATTATAGAAAATTTGGAAAATAGAGAAAAGAACAGAGAAATCATCTATAATCATTCTACTCCCAAAATAACCACTATTAAAATGTTGGTGTTTCCTTTTAGTGTTTTTTACTTGATACAGTCTCAGTTTTTTACTGAGTTTTTTCACTAAACATTACATCTAATATTTTATCTGATTGCTTTTGAAATTAGAAGTTATTTTTCGATAAATGTCTTTGTGACTGCAGGCTTTAGGAGTGAACACTGAGGTTCTTCCATTTAGATGACTTTGAACTTAATGAGGTGTTGTTCCTTAAAGCAAATAAGGGAAATTTAATTTTTCAGCATCTAGAATTGTTTGTGTTACACTCCAAAACCACTTTTTTCCTCCAACTTTTAATCCCCTAGAGTACTTCAAGGAACATAACTCTGAAAAGCAACATCAAACTAATTTAATTTTCGTGCAGAGAAAGATTCTAAGGCTGGATTCAGATATTTTTGTGAGCAAATAAAAGTTCCAGAGACTTTGTAGCTTAGTGAATAAAGGATTGGCTTCCAACCAAACCCAACTAAATGATTTTGGTGGTCTCAGCTGAGTTTCCAGCAAGTTTTAGCCTGCATTACAAATTCATCATGCACAATTATGTACAATTTGGCACAATTTCCAATCCTTGCTTAGGAAAGGCTCTCTGTTTGGGGATGAAGGGGAGAATAAAATACTTCTTGTGCCTAGAGGGAGCATTTCTCTTAGGTCAAGGTTTTGTTACATATGGAAAGGGATGGGATACAAGTTCTGTCAAGCACAAAGAATCTAAGAGAAGTGGATACTGGACATCAGCTTACCATTTGAAATTTCTCACACTAAGTGTCTACAAACAGGTACTGATCATTCTAACATGGATGTGCATATAAGTAATCCCACAGCTGTAACTGGCATAGGTGAGATCCATGAAAATTTTCTACTCTTCAAACACTGAAGCATAGAGGACACAAAATCAGTTTAGAAGTTAGTTGGGGAAAAAATTCACAGACTTGATGAGGTGCTTAATAAGTTGGAACAAATATATTATGAATCTCTAGAAATCTCAAATATTTCTAGTATTACAGTAATGCACAATAATTGTTTGATTGAACATAGGCCTACTCAGGAAATGAAACTTCTAGCAATTAACTTTTTCTTTCCATGGCCCACTCCTCTTACATTCCATATATTCAACTTGGATTTGTTTTAATTATTTGGAGAGAAGTATACTGAATAGCTGAACATTTCTTGCATTGTGTTCTAGTTCTTAAGTAGTTAGCATTTTTCTGGCAAGCTCACTAAGTATAAGACTAAATAACGAGATTCTTGTAGAAATAATCATTTTAATCCATAATCAGAGATTGGACTGTGAGATACCATCCAGTGTCATTTATTAGTTAGACCTGAGTAACAAGGTAAATCTAGCTTGGGGATTCTGCTGTTGATAAACTGATATTTCCTTCTCTGAATGAGTCCTGTATCAGTGGCTAAATGGACCAATAAACTCTAACTAGACTTTGTTGATAGTTCGGCGTAACCTAAAATAGCTCATGTCTATTGTATTATGTCTAATTAAAACTTAAAGAATGAAAATCACCCAACTGTTAATGTGAGCAAATTCAACCAAGTAGCCAAAGGAAAATAAACCAATAGGCATAATTTGACACGTCAACTCTTATTCCAAGATCCCTTTGCATGCATATTAAACAGATTGCCATTCTAATTAAGAACAAAGGACTCAAACTAGCCCAAGCGTGCATTGGTTGATAATAGAATTCTCTCTCTCTTCAACCTCACACCTGAAAGTGATACTGAAAACGAAATGACTGATGGTAGACCAGAACTACACCAAGGCCTTTGGTTAACTGGGAGTTCCAGCAATCATCCCCAGGGAAGTCGGCACCCTTCCCTTCTAGAGAATGTGTTGGCTGATGAACATTCACTACTTCCACTAACTCATCCATCACATCTTACCACAAATGGTTGGTGATGACTTTTGTGATTCTTCTGAGGTCTCTCCTAAATAAACTACCATAAACTCTATTGTGACTGCAATTCAACTTCTTATTTGTCTTTTATAAGTCAACCAACAAATACAGGAATTAATTCTTTGAAAGCCAGTATTAGAAAGAACCTAGGCTTAGAAATCAGATTAATATTCAGTTTTTATTTCTCTTTCCAAGCTGTATGATATTGTTACTTAAGTTTTTGTGGTTTGGTTTATTCATTCATAAAATAGGAATTGATAATTCTTTATGTTTTTAATAAGGAATGCTATTAACCACTTAACAAAGAACTTGGCACACATCTGTTATTACAACAAATGATTTTTAAAATCTTGCTATATTACTTGGGGCATGTCTGTGTTATAGGTAACACAGATGTAATGCATTACCAAGTCCTGATTAATGCTTGAGAGAGGAGAAAATCATTGCTAACCATTTCTTTCTAACATGTTAGACCCCCAAGTAATAACTAGATGCATTTGTACATGAGTTAATAATAAAGGAAAAGAAAGTAAAATGAAGTACTTTAAAATGCATGATAGAGTTTTCCTCAGAAAGCCATAGATGGGGAAAAGCAGAAATAAAACTACCAGAAAAGGTTTTAAAGGACCAGTTTCAAGCAGCATAGTGGTCGAGATATTCAATATAGAATACCTAAATATACTTACTAAAATAAATCATGTTTTCTTAAAGCATATCTGAGCTGAAAACTTCAAGAAATTCTTAGAGGTTACAAATGAAAAAAAAAAAGCATAAAACCAGAAAGGAAATTATGGACTGAAGACATCTTCCAAGACTAAACCTAAAATCGACAGAGAGCTGGAGGTGGGAATAGACTCCTTCATAATTCTGAGAAATCCCTCCACCTATACAATGATAATATCCTTAATGAGAAAGCCACTTGTAAGAGAGAAAGCTCAATTTTCCTTCTCTTTCTCTTGATGCTGAATAGAGAAAAGGAATTCTCCCTAAGTTTACTTAGAAACACAAATGTGGGTACACCAGATTGAAGTTTCTTTGAATGCAACCAAATAAGACAATTCAAATTTATATGAGTTACAACTTTTTTCTTTGCTTGTTTGCATAAGTTTTTCATGGTAGAAAAAAACAATGAAACATCAGCTATTTATACATACTTGGCTAAAGTAAGTCATCATTTTGGCCCCCTAATTTAGCATGTTCCTTTTTAAAAATCCCATTTCTGTTTCCTTTTCTTATTAGTCTTGTGTACTCTAATCCTCATTTATATGTACATTCCTGAGTGTCATCATGTACTATATCCTCATTTCTGAGACATGCACATTTTTCATATTGTACTTCTTTAGAAAGTTGGTGGCATCTTATAATTTGCATGTACTTTAATTGTAGCTTAGTACTTTTCTCCTCAAAAAAAAAAAAAAAACTCTCTGCTTTAAAATTGATGGTATCTCTCAAATTAACAATGATTTAGAGTGATAAAAACTGAAAAGCAATAAGGAGCTCTTACTCTTTTTTCTAATTCTAATGTAGGTAAATACAATTCCCCTTCCCTGGAATCACTTAGTATTAAAATAAGACTATTTCCTTATTAAGTAGCCCTTGCTTTTTCGACGTTTTCCCCTCCTATTCATTCTATTCTACTTAAAAATCTTTCTAATTTCACCTACCAATCTAATCTGCTAATTAAATTGACAAAGATGACAGTCAAAAAATATTGGACTAGCATAATTGAGTTCTAACACATATAAACATAGGATTTTGTTTAAAAGAGACATTAAATATATAATCCTACAAGAATTCAAGCTTATCCACTTATAATTAACCATACTAATTTAATTATTAAAATTAAAGTAAGTTGAATAAGTGCGTCTTTCAGCTAATAGATGAGATTTTTTTCCAGAGAGATAACTTGCAAAGAAATAGAATTTGGCAGGGAAAAAACCTACCTACCTGGGTGCAAGCCTTAGGGTTGTTGTTTACTATCTGTGAAACTCTGGGAAAGCTATAATATCTGAGTCTAATCATTAATTTCTGATAATATTCAAATATCGATAACTTAATAAACAACTACAATGTACTGACCACTATTATTTTATATATATGTTGACTCTTCACAAAAAAACCCTGTGAACCAGGTACTATTATTATATCTATTGTGAATAGAGTCAGAAAGAGAGTACATAACTTTCTAAGACACAGAGTTGCATATTTAGTGTCAGACAGGTTGGTGATGATAATGGATGATGACGGATGCTTGGAAGGAAGCTAGCTAACTAACTGGATGTATGGATGGGCAAGCAAGTGCTTATACGTGTGACGATGAAGTGATTTTTCTAAAATATATGGCATGCATTAATGCCTCATATATACAAAACATAAATTAATCCTTTATTTATACCACAGGACTGTCGTGATAAGTGCATGCTACTACACTCTACTATATCATAACAATGCAAGCTGCTTCTCTAATGCTATCTGTTGTGGTATAGAAGTATGTTCTTGTAGAGATACTTACAGGGCAGAGAACAATGAAACTCATATTTGTTACATAAGCACATTTGTCAGTTTGACCATTTTTCTATAATTTTATTAATTTTGTATCACCATTTACACATGAGAAAAT
Source organism: Solenodon paradoxus (assembly GCA_004363575.1). Lineage (NCBI taxonomy): Eukaryota > Metazoa > Chordata > Mammalia > Eulipotyphla > Solenodontidae > Solenodon > Solenodon paradoxus. The sequence continues at coordinate 68,858 of RJWH01000132.1, read as the reverse complement.
TGAGATAAAGAGGCTAAGACTAGGTATGCACAAATTTTCGTGTCTGATTATAGTATGACTTCGACTCTCAAAGTTTGTCAACACCCTATGTATATATTCTGCTTTCTATACTGAGGCCAGGTTAGTGAAAGGAAGGAGAAATTCTGGATGATGAATCTGTTTGATTCTAATAAATGTAAGTGTATAAGACCATGTCATGATTACTTCAGTAACATTCATTTATATAGATATAATGAAATCGTAGACTTCAAGAAGAATTAAAATAATGACTATGGAGAAATTAGGGCACTACTATGTGGTCCAAGATTTTGTAGGTAAACACAGTGCACAAAATTCACTAATGGTTCAAACTATGTGACCTTTGTATTTTACCTCTTCATTAACTTTTTAAATGTGTAAAACCGTTTTTGCATTCTGAATTACTGTTCTTCATTTGGAAAAAATAAGTCTATATATGAGAGGAATTGCAACTGTGAGATGTTATAGGATAATTTAGAAACTGATCAATTAAATGTATTTTAAAAACAAAAGGAATTTCCTAAATTTAGGGTTTTTTTAAGAAGAGTTTATGTTTTAGGAAAAGTTCATATTCTATTCACTATGATAGAAGCTTAGGCTATTGAGTCAAATTTCTGTGATTGAATATTCAATTCTACTACTTATATTCCTGATATCTGGAGCAATGTAATTGGCCTCGGTGAGCTTTAGTTTTCTCATCTATAAAATGTATTTAATAATGATATCTATGTCATAAGGTTGTTGAATGAAATGATATTATATACATAAAATAGCACAGTATCTTATACATACCAAGAACTCAAAAAATACAGCATATCATATTTTAGTGATAAGATTAATAGCATAAATTTCTATCACCTTCATTTTATTTATTTTTAATATAGATCTAAGCACTATTTACTCTTTCAAGTTTTGCATTTGTGTATCTGTTTGTGTGTTTCATACATAAAGTGTTTGTAGAATATCTTTAGTTAAAAGAGAGAACAGTAATTTTGCATTGAATTTGTCATTGCCACTCTGAGTCAGGTACCATTTTCTAACTAATTACTTGGAGATGGAGTTAAAGGATATTACTCTTGAATATTTCAGATAGAGAAATCAAGGTACAGGAATCTCAAGTGAACATATCAGAACAAAATTAGCATATGATTTGAGGAAAATATTTAAGTATTCTAATAAAGCCAATTTTAATAGATGTTCACACAAGCTCTGGCAGGTATAGATGCTATACTGAAAGTATTAAGAGAATAAATAATTTTATAAGAATTTTTGGTTGCTCTTCACATCTGATTTTTTTATTTGCTATACTTGGATAAAAACTTCAAATTTGGAAAATAATTCTTGCTTAAACAATACAAATCTTAAATAGCATAGGGTCCTTGACTTTGCAGTGCTTTGTATGTTCTGTGCTTTGTATTTTGAGCCATATGTCTATATGCATTATTATACTCTGACCTTGTTCAAATATCTCAATTTAAGTTTGCTTTTTGATATAAAGCTTAGCATAACTATCATGCATTCCATCATTAAAATAATACTTTATGATTATATACCAAATGTCTTTCTTTCTCCTGCTGTTGGTATTTTAACAAGGGTGGAGTGCATCTAAACTTATATCACATTGCAAACTGCATATATTGCCAAACCTTGTTTTACACTAGGCACATGAGGGAGGTTTTTCTTTTTAGTGGAATCTGATATTATCTGAGTTGTTACTCTTAGGTTTACTGGGTATTTTTATTTGCTGTATAAATACATGTTTTCTAATGCATGATAGTTTTATTATTGTGATAGATTTATATAGTTCTTTGAACATGTATTGTTAAACACAAAAGGCTAGTAAAGTTATATTAAACAGGATTTTAGAATCATGACATATATGACACTATAAAATGTATCAGTTTTTTTTGTGTGATATCCTGAACTTTGGAAAATATATTTAATAATCACAAGTCAATGTGAGCATTCGAATGTGAGGAGGCAAATCTTATTCTAGTTTAGAATCTGTCTGGAGTCAGATATGGTTTTGATGAAACCCAGAAGTTGAAGGATAAAATGTTATATAAATAAAGCAAAGTTTCTTACCTATGAGGGCTCTGGGCTTAGCTCTAACATTAGATCTCTGAATGACCCATCTCTGAATGACTCAGGTACCACAGTGATGATGAGGTTCCAAGTAATTTTAAGATAGGCAAAATTATCTATATATTACTGACAACAGGAAGTTCTAACTAATGCAAGAATAGTCCTGGACAGCAAAGCATCTTAAAATTCAACAGGCTCTCCTTTTAACTACATTTCCCCAATGACTGACTTGGACAGTAAAAATTAGGAGCATAGAAGTATAAAAATAAAATTTGCCTGCCATCCAGCATCTGAAACAAAAGGGAATACATAGTAAAGTAACCTAGAGACTGACTTCAAAGTGGCAGCTCTCAGGACTAAGTAGTGCCAACAAGAAAATCACTAACTGTCATCACCAGGGTCTCAAGGAGAGAGAAGAGGCATGGGGAAGGATTGTAGTGGATAATCAAAAGGATAAATAGTATGCATTGGCTAGGACAGTTTTGGAATCCTAATAAATTGCATGTGTGAATAGCTCATTGTATTTTGTAAAGCCCTTTCAAATAAGCATCTCATTTCATTGCCATAGTCACCTTATGAGAGCTAGGGCCAGAAATATCTACATTTCATAACAGAAAAAAGCTGAGGGAGAAAGAGAGTATAAAGGCTAGCCCAAGGTCTTGTTTGTGAACTTCAGCTGAGGTCTCCAGACCCTAGTCAAGGCCCTTTCCATTATCACATTCCATATTCATTCCAAATTTCACAAGTCCCATTTTCCTATATTTAATATGTGCTCACCAACACTCTAAAAACACATCATCACTGAGCTCTATCATCAAGGTCTTCGGGTTTGGCTCCTAATTGAAAGCTTGCTCCCATCTATTATGGATATAATACAGTATTGAAGGGTTAGGTTTCATGTGGGGCTCTCTTAAATATATGCTTTCCGTACACATAACCACTTCCTAATTTCAGATTGAAATATGGGAGAAATCATAATAAAAATCATAACCATAGGAGGAAAGAAATGGGAGAAAGCAGCAAAGTACGAAACAATCCTTTATACAATGCATGGGCTGGAGACATAAATAAGGTCCTTTGCTGGGCTTTCCGTGACTCCTAAAGTGAAAGTAGACTTAGCGCGCAGGAAAAAACCTGAAGAAGACTGTCTGCTGGGTCCTCGTGGAATCCTTTGTTCTCTGGAACTTGTTGCTGGGGTTTCTAAAGTTATAGGAGTAAGTTGAATTATTTCTAGAGTAGTTTCAGCTCTCAACCTTTAGTTGACCTAGTGTTTTAAAAAAAAATCACTAACTCATAAAAATAATTTCTGAAATAACTGTCTGTACTGCCATGTATTGAGAATTTCTTCTAAACTAAGTTAGCCAAAGAAATTTCCATTTTTTCTGTGGAACCTGGTATTTAATCTAGTATAGCCAAGCAAAGAAGGTATAGCATCATCTTACAAAATTATTTAATCCTGACAATAAGTCTCCTACTCTGCTAGGCTGTAATGAGGAAACTTACATTTGCTGCACCTGTTCTAATCATCTTTCAGCTTATAACTCCTTTCAGATACTTGATTTCCTTTATCCCTACCCAAGGTGGCATCTAAGTCCTCTCAATCTTTAATTCTATCTTTGGGGAATCAGCAGGAGGTCAGAAATTTGCTGTCTGATTCTCAGGTTCCCATTGTGTTCTGCAACAATATTCTATTAGTCACTTTTGTTCTGAGAATCAGCAGGGAATATTCTAGAAACAAGGAAGAATTTGGAAGTCTAAATTCAGCATGTTCCCAAATGTATACAGTGTGGTGTACATGGGCACCCTAGCCATGAATTCCATCACTGTGTTCGTGAGATGAGGTAGATAATATATTTCTTACCACCCTAAGTATAGTGGGAGTATCTATGGCACTCAGTCTTCAATAAGCCCCCTCAGTGGTGAGAACATGACTCTTTTCTGAGAGAAAGTGCCTTCTTTCTTCCCTCTCCTAAGGAAAAAGAATTGGGAGGAGGCAATAAAAATTGCTTCTTTTTACTCCTGTCTGCTGGCCCTATAATATCTGTCTGTGTGTATGACTACTAAATCAGTGGGCCCTCCTTTTAGTTCTGCCTTTGGCCTGGGCAATAAATCTTCAACCAAATTAAAATGCAAGGATTGTTATTTGAGGACTAAGGGAAATCATGTATATGAAGCTCAGGTGTCTGGCACATAGTAAACACTCAATAAATGGTAGCTATTTTGTGCTATATTTTCAAAGGTATAATGAGAGTGGGCAAGTAGAGACCTTGAATAAAGAAATCTTTCAAGAATCTTGGCAATATAACCAGAGAGGAATTTAGGATTGAGGGAACTTTTAAAATTGTCCTGATTTGTTTTTGCTTTTATTTAAAAGGAGGGGCAATATAGTATAACTTTATTGAAGCCATAGCTCACACACTAACATCTTTCCTGTTTTGTGTCACAGTCAAAGAAGCACATCTAAAGAGAAAATTGTGTTTTTACTGTTGTCTCTTCCCGGATGGTAAATTAACCTCCTGACTCTATCCCATTTCTCAGGGATTCTCTTAGAGCAAGACTGCCTCCTCCTTTACCCACCCACCTTTAAGATTTTTCATCCCTCTTCCCTCTGTCCATGGACCCCCCACTGAAGTTCTTTATTATGTACATTATCTTACTCATTAAGTTCTTCGCTTTATAGCCCTCTCCTCATAGCATTGTTAAAAGATAAACTGAGACATGTTAAACATTTTAAAGAGTTTATTTGCTCAAACATCAATTCAGATTAGGCAGTTCCAAACCAAAAGTAGTTAGGCACACTCTTCTTCACCAACTAGAGCCTGGGGAAAGACTTAGAGAAGATCTGGAGCAAAGAAAGAAAATAATTTCATTGATTAGAGCTTAATGCCTAGTCCACTGTCTGTGATTGTGTAAAGGAAAAAGGCCTGCCCACCGCTTCCCAGCAGCCATGAAGATAGCAGAGCCATAAAACATTCCGAGTTTGCTGGAATGCTGCAGGCAACTCATAAGTCACCAACAGATAAAGAACTTCCCTAATTACTTGCCAATGGAATCTTTTGTGTGTGTTGCAAATGGAGTCTTGTGTGTGTATACAGCCCATGTGAAGAATTTACAATTAAATTGCTTGGGTTAGCCCTTGTAACCTCCCCCCACCCCCCGCCCCCTGCTCTAATTTACACCTCTCTAACCTATATAAGTGTACCCTCACCTGCAATACATGCTTAGACTTAGGAGAAGTCCCTGAGCCCATTGACATAACAAACTTTCCAAAGCTTCAAAAGAGTGCTCGCTTGGTTTGTCGCAAGAGAGCCGCAACAATTGATTGTCCTTAGCTTTTGATCTTCTGACCTAGAGGCATTTACAAGTTTAGCTTTTGGATTGCTTGGCAGTTTGTCTAATGACTTCCTTGCTTAATTTAACATCCTCTGATTAGTCCCATAGTAAGATGATAGATAGATAAGATAGATATCATACAAAGGCTTGTGGGATCAAGACAGGAGTGGAGATAATAATACTTGATGGAGCAGGGTCTTTGGAAAAGATGGGATTGAGAGTTCAAGGAAAGAATTAGCTGTGCATATAAAAAGTAAGTTATGCTACATTATCCAGAAGTCAGTGGAGTTACAGATGCTCACAAGAAGGAGAGAAACTTGAGAGAATCTTAACTAATGCCTCTAAGTTTTCTATGGAAAAAAAAAAAGAACCAGATTCATTTTCCAAGAGTAAGAATGTTGGTCACCAAGGTGATGGACTTGTTAAGGATGTGTTGAAGTAACAGGGAAGTCATGGATGATTGGGAGAGGAAGCTGATGGGATTGTGGAACAATCTACAGGCTGCCTTGAAAGTTCAGGGGTAGGGAAAGGGGGAAATTAATAAGTAATGAGGGGACAAAAAAATAGAAAAAATGTGAATATGGAATAAAGGCAAAAAAGACAAGTTGTCATGGTAAAATAAAATGCAATTAGTACAGGGAAGTGTAAATGTGAATAAGTACATGAGCAGCACTTCCCAGGTTTGCATTCATGAGTCTTTTCCTTTCCTCCACAATCTCATGAGGATTAAGTGCTTTCATGAAAGCCCTGTTCCTGTTTTCCCCTTCTATGGCATAAAGAAACAAAACACATACTGAATGGAATAACTAAAGTTAGAGAGTGCCTGGGACTGTTAAAGTAAGAAATGTTGATGGTTTTCCTACTTGCTTGTTTTTCTCATTCTTTCTTCATCCTGGCTGCCTCCTTTGCCTCTTACATTCTTATTTTTTTCACTCATTGTATCTGTTAAAAGGTTTCTCACTATTTTGTAATAGCCCTTTCTCCATTTATTTATTCCCTTAGTCTTTCTTTTTACTTGAATCTGTTAGTGCAAGAATTCAGAAAGAAGAATATGAAGGAAGAAGGATTACAAAGGACAGAAAATGAAAAGAAATTGACTAAGAAATTGGAAGTTTTAGAATGATGTATAATTTACAAACCTGATAGTGTGTGTTTTAAGTGAGAGGAAAAACAAAATACATAGCAGATATGAAATACAGATCAAAATAAAAAATATTAAGGTAATATAGGAATGAGAAAATTAGAGAATGTGTATACTTTAAATGGATACTATAAAGCATATTTGGGTTTTATTTCCTTCCCTCCATCCTCCATCAATAGCCCTAAGAATTATTTTTGAGTTATAAATACTTTTTTTCTTGTTCACTTTACTCTTCTGGTTATCCCTTCTAGGAAAAGAACATAAAAAGTTGCTACTTTTACACAAGGCAAAGAGCAGTTTAATGAAAAACTTGAGGAAGGAAGAAAGTGCACATTCTCATGAATAAACTTCCGAATGACTCAGCCAATCTGGAGAGTTCACATTTTATATATTAGTGCTTCATTTTTTTTTAAAGAATTTTCATGTTTTTCTCATTAGTGCTGAAGTCACTTCCATTTCTAGCCATTCTATTTTCTTCACTTGTTATAGTATTCCAGGTGAATATATACCACAAGCAAATACAGTATGAGTCGTTAACAAAATGGAGTGAGAGGAGTTGGTCATTTCTACCAAGAAAGTCTTTATGCAGAAAAGGCTACAGATATCCTGCTCTGACTTGATGGAAAGCCCATGTGGACAGCATGTGGCTCCTGCACAAGGTGTGCTAGCATATTTGAGTATTTATTTGGTTTTCTCTAGACCTTTCAGTCCTCCTCCTGGCTGAAATCATGCAAGTGGAATGCTTTTGAATGGGTGGAAATAATTTGAGTGAAATGATAATGTGCATGTGTTCAACTCAAATCATTAAAGCTTACTTACCCTGAGCTCAAAGTGGTCGAAATATTTCTAGAACTCGGCCTCAGGTCACTCCCCTGACCTAAGGCAAAGTATGCTTCCTACACATAAGTAGTTTTAATATGTGGAAAAAAAATAGAAAAGAAATTTAAGCTAATCAATAAATTGGTATTTTGGGTTGCTCACTTATCTTTTCCCTCAAGTTTAAAGTTATTTTCTTCTGTGGCATTCTAGCTGTAATTTTGTTATCTGTTACTTTTAAGGTATAGAGTAGCATTAATAATAGCTACCAATTATTGAGTGCTACTTTGTGCCAGGCATGGTTGGGGTTTATGTTTAGTTTTTTTGAGCAACTTTCGGAGACAGATATTATTAGTTGTATTGTATAACTTATGAAGTAGAGGCTGGGAAAACCTTCAGTTCACACCCACAGTCACATGCTTATTTGGAGTAGATCCATGTTTGAATTCAGGCAGTATTGACTCCTCCAGCCCTTGCCGTCTCTCAATATGACGTGATTCTACATTGCTGGGTGGTAGCGAGAGGGTTGAGCAGAGGGTTTATTTTCCTGGAGAGGAAAGAATGTTCTTCTCTTTCAAGGAGAATAAGTTCCTTTAATGAAACATATGCAGAAATCTGGAATGTACAATTGATGAAGGGCTACAGTATCAGTGGCTCTGTAATGAAGAAAGAAAAGAGCACTGAGCTCACTGTAAAAAGCTGTGTATCATGGAGAGCTTGTAGAACAGAGGAAGAGAGCTTAGAACTGTGGCTCCAGATTCTCTTAGTGAAGCCTTTCACCATAATCAGTAAAGGGTCATTTTAAAGACAGCCAAAGGATAAAAAGGAGGAAAAAAAAACCTGTGTTTGCACCTTTTATTTCAAGTGTATTGGTTTTAGATGTTTCCTTTTCCCCTTCCATAGCCAGTAAAGTACCATTTCTAGACAGCTCAATGAAATATTTTTTCCTGTACAAGATCTTGGCTTCTTCCTGAGGGCTTCTGCTTTTCCAATGACTGTTGGCGTACAAGGGCGATAAACCAGATTCAGGCAATGACGGTGTGGATTCTCAGTGGCCACTAGAGAATTTTGACAGGTGGCAGGTGCTTTACTCTTCCTGCACAGTAGCTCGGAAAATGACTAGCTTTGAAAACTGAACACTTTCCATGATTATGCATGTGTTTTTCGGCTGGCAAATACAAAAGAGTAGTCAAGTTTAGAGATCTCTTAAAAGTCTTTAAAAAGCACATGGGGAAGATAGCTTTCTGCATGACCTCCTGCTGCAGTGACGCTCCTGTTCCCAGCTGCCAAGTATCAGGCCATGTACCTCAGTCTGATGACATGTGACTTCCAATTCAGAATTGTTTGAGATTGTTAATTTTGCCAGAATCCTGGCAGGAGAGATGACTCCAAAACTCCTGTCTAAATTTAGCCACTTTCTCTTTTTACTGTGGTAAGATGACTTTTTTTTTTCTTTTTTCTTTTTCTTTTTTTCTTTTAAGTGAGAACTGCTTTGGATTGGGAAAAGGAGAGGAGTGTTTGTTTTGGAACCCTTCTGCAGGCACATGGAATCTTACAGCATAGAGGAAAGAAATGTCAATATCTCCAAAGAAACAAAGGAGCAGTAAAACCCAGAGCCTGTTTAGGGATATGTTAATGACAGGAAAGAGACTAGTGCTTCAGGATATATCCTGAATATGTGTGAAACTGGATTATGAGTAACATCAAGGTGTTACTTCTGTGCTTTTCTTGAAATTTCCTCTGTGCCCTGCGCAAAACCTAGTGGATAGAGAGCCTCACTAACGAAGTTCTAACTTATGATGATCAATGAAAACCATCTACAGGCCGACCCTCTTTATGGAATGTGTTTCCAAGGACTGTTAGATGCCAAATTGAAGGCTGGAATATCCAGACAGGGAAGCACGTGAAAACTCCAGGAGCCGTGCGCTGGATGGAAAATCTAGGAACAAAGCCTAGCTGAGGGCACCTACAGACTACTCACCCTAGTATTCCATTCTTAGATTTTCTGAAGTGAGCTCCAAAAGGCCAGCTAGACTAGGTCCCATTGCAGGTCCCACCATGTACATATGGTCCCTGTAGGAAGTGAGTTAAGTATAGTGAGATGAACTCTCCTCATCGGTAAATACATATATTATAGGTTTGAAGTTGTTTATTCCTTCTTGTGTGTGTGTGTGTGTGTATGAATATTACATAAGATCACTTAAGTTATAATTGTAGTGGAATATTTTAAATATTAAACATTGCTGTTCTCCCCTTCTTTCTTCTATCTTTTGTCATTCCCTCACTCTTCCAGCACTTTTCTGTAGGTTCTGTTCTTGACAATGGAGAAAGTAGTAGAGAGTGCTTCTGAGAGACATAACCACCCTAGAACAAAGACTTTTTTTTCCACTTTGAATTCATGTTTAAGATCTTAAAATGCTGACTTTCGTTTGCAACAGTTGTGCCCAGAAGAGAGAAGTGTTTTTCTGACTGACCAAAGAGGTCAGTCAAGTCAACCTAGATCAGAATTGACCAAGGAATCAAACTAACTAGAGCAGGTGAGACCTTCTGCTTTACAGAATCATCAGAAATTTTTATAAAAATAGTGATTTTAAGCCATTGAGTTTTAGGGTCACTTTGTCACTGAGCAATAAAATAACAGATGTGAGACTTCTGAGTCCCCTAGGGGGCTGTCCCATTTGACTGAGATTGAGTCTTGAATTAACCAAGTGACAGGTAAAGGGGTCAAACTGATGGTGAATGCAATAGAACAACACACGAATAAACTTAAGTAAACTTATGACAGTTATTCTCAAACTTTAACGTGCATGTGAATGACTGAGAGCTAGCTAAATGCAAGATCAGAAGATCTCTAGGTCACAACCCAAATCCTGCATTTCTAATAAATTGCCAGGGATTGCTGCCACTGCTGCTCTGTGGATCACACTGAGTAGTAAGGCTTTACTACTTATCAGATACTTAGAACTTGACCATGGCAAATGATACTCATCAAATGTTATCTCCTTCCTCCATCAGTGTCCTCAGTGCTCTCTTTCATGACTCTCTAGGAATTCTGATATGAAACTTGACTCTGAAAACATTCTTGTGTCCATTGAGGGTGAGTTGGCTCCACTTCTGATAACATATTTATTTCTCTCAGCCTCTGTAATCTCATGAGAACATTGCCCAGCCACTGAACTGCCTTTGAGTCCCTTAGGTCCTTCTGGACAAACACAATAGGATTATTTTTTCCATTTCTCTCTCTCCTTGACAGTCCTGCTCCATTTGTCACTCCATTGTGTTCCCTTGACAGTTTCTTTACTCTTGACATGTTCTCCTATTGTTCTGTTTACTGAGTTCTCCTGATTTTTTTCACATGTCTCCTGGATCACATTATGCTTCTCTACCATCTCTCACTCCCTTTTTATACTCCTTGTAAACATCTTGCAGAGAAAATCCCCTCTATGTACACCTCCTGAATCTTTGCTTTGGTTGTTTATCTCCCAATCATTTGTCCACTCAATAATAAGCATTCGTTGAGCTCCTATTATACCAGACTCTCTAGGAAGACACATAAATCCTGTTCTGTAGTAGCACATAGTCAAATGGGAGCTGCTTACAGCTCCAGAATTTGGAGGGGACAGGATCATTTAAATTATGCTAGTATGGACATTCTGGGCTATTTTCTCTTTTAATCATGCTAGAAAATTGGACCCACCAACTTGCTACCTATCTCCTTCCTCAGAATTGACCTCTTGCCTGCATTTCTAGGACATTCCCTGGGATTCCGGCTTACCATCTATTCAGATTCCGATGTTAGCCTCCGTTATATAGTGTTCCCAGGTTTCCAGATACCAGATTAAGGCAGGAAGTGGGTGACTGATTCTAGGTTTAAATGAATCAACTGTCGTCTCTGTGAGTAATGAGGACTTTGCTTTTTTATGGGTTTAAAATATTTTGCTTTATTTTTACATCACCCCTTACTTAATATTTACTTAATATAATACATTAGTTGTAATACATTTTTAGCAAAAAATGGTATACATTTACCTTTATTTTGAAGAGTATGTAAAATTAAATAGCTTCTTTCTAGTCCTTCTTTTACCATATCTTTTCCATTTAAAAGCCACGAAAGCTTTTAGAAATATCAGTGCAAAGTGAATGTTAAGTTTGAACTTCAAAGTCTGAAAAGAATAATTATTCACCTTCAAAACTTTAAACCTCTTTTTAAAAAGCACAAATTTAATTTTTAAATCCTTCATACTTGATGAATCTTGGTTTCCCTACTCCAGTAATACTTGGCTGACATTTCACTTTATGCTTGTCACGTTTATAGTCCCAAACTAGCTACACATGGGGCAGGAAGAGAGTTATAGGCAATTGGTGGCAGGATTTGTTTTAAATGATGTGAGAATGTCGGTTACTCATTCTTATTTCACAAGTAGCTTTCACCTCACCTGCATTCTCTCTATTCCCCACTAAAATGATAATAATAATTTTATGGCAGCACATAAATGCCAGTGAAGTCAAAGAATGTTTAATAAAACAAGTATCTGAAAACCATTAATTCATAATATCTGTGCTTAACTACTATTTATTAAAATCAGTGAAATATTATTTTAGTTCTAATTGCTTTCATTTTTGTGGTAGGAATAGTCTTTTGGGGGGCATTCACTGTCTGAAATATTGTTTTACAAAGTTCACTGAAAATTATTTTAAACAAAGTTGAAAATACACTGTTGATTCACAAAAATGATCACTAGTTCTACCATTTCAAATAATGGCAGTGAAATGACAAATCGCTGAGTGTTGGACTTTTGATTTGATACGGTTCAGTTTTGTAGCCCTCGGTGTTTTCTCAACCATGATGGTTAGTGGTGAGGTAAGAACTGGAGCCAGGCATAATTAGGGACCATATCACATTAAAGACACTGAGATACTAGGGTTTAGAATTTTCACTGTGTTCCAAGGAAGCAGTGTGTCTCCTCACAAATTTGCTACCAGTCTTCCTCATGCAAAATTTTAAAATATTTGTCTTCCTTCAGAGAACACTTAATTTTTTTTTTTAATTTAAAAGGATTCTTTCTTTTTCCTTTTGCTTTTGGTTTACCTGAGCTCTTTCAGTAATTTTGCCCAAATTTATCTGAAATCGCCGTTACTTTTGTAGCATGGCTCACAACCTGATCCAGTTCACCATTTCTTCTTCACTCTGGCATTTTACTTTGAATTATAGTATCTCCTTTGTTATTTCTCTTTTGAGCATTTTAGGCACTTTCAATGACTTCACAGGATTTTTTTTTTTTTTTTTTGCTTTCTCAAATGTCTCCTCAGCAATCTTTCTTTCTCACTTATTCTTGAGTATGATTGAATGAATAGCTTTAAAACAATGTTCTTTAGTACTTACTTTACTTCTTTTAATCCCCAAATTCCTTCTATTGCATAGTTACCCAAATTTCTATGCTTTCATGGACAAAGATCAAGATGTCTACAAGAGCAATTTGTTAGCACATACCCAAGATGTTATAAATATGTATTTGAGAGATGTGTATTTATTGATGCAGAGAAGATGTCTAGGAAATATTCTTAGGTAAAGAAATAATTTTCTAAAAATGAAACTATACAATAGGATTCCATGTCTACATTTTTATATAGAATATGTTAAACATTTAAAATTTTGAGTGTAATATATAGAATATATCCTGTAAGGATAGCCTATAAGGATAGAATAGACATCAACATAAAAAGTGATTTGTTGTGAAATATTTTAAACATGGAAAATATATAATACATAATGTGAATAAACAATATCATGGTCAAACACCTGTGTGTCCACTGCCAATTTTCTTCAGTCTTAATATTTCACCATATTTGTTGGACATATATTTTTAAAGATCTATAAAAATGTCTTTGAAATCACCTTGAAGCCTTCTTATATGTAGTCCTCCTTGCTTCTCACTTGGGTTCTCAGTATTCTGAAGGTGATATTGATCATCCTTATGCATATTTCTAAATTATTACTTCAATTTGTGGCCAGCTATAGATCATATATATTATTAGACATTAAACTTTTAAAATTGTTTCACTTGCAGCATATTATACAACTCGTTTTTGTTCATATTTTTGAGGTTCTTCTGTATTGACACATATAATTCTAGTCCTTTCATTTTCATTGTGGTATAATAATATAATCTATGAATATCTAATCATGATTTATCATTTCTCCCACTGATAAGACATTTCAGTTGTTTCTATTTATTTTGTTTTTTTATTGTAAGTTTAAAAAATTTAAGTATTCTGCATTATCTTTTTATTTTATTGATTTTTCATTTAATTGCTTTATGACCAAAGAACATTATCTGCAAGATAATGATTCTCTAGATTTTTCTTTTAGACTTATTTTGAAGTCATTTTTGTAACTGTTTAATATAAAATTGAAAAGAGTATTCTCAGTTTAGGTAGGAACACGAGATTAATTTTAGTAAGTATTTTTCAAATACAGATACAAATATGCACCTTTTTATTAAGATAATATGTATGAAGAAAAATAATTGAAATTATCATCTTAAATGGTTTTTAAGAGCCCATATCCAGAGAAAGATAAAACTGAAAGTTTCCACAGAGCACAAATTGCTTCTTTACCATAGTATTTCTGATCTTTCCTGTTCACACATTATTCCAAAAAGGACTTTCACAAAAGAATATAAAGGAATATATATATGCAGTGAGATCAAGTAAATTATGAATAGGTAAAGAAATTTGGGTATGTTAAAAATGAGTTATATTATTTAATGAAACCCAGAATCTAGCAAAATATCTGCCTCGAGGTTCTGTATGTTTATTGGGAGAAGGAATACCAGTGTATCAGTAGACTTCCTTGAACCTAATGCAAAGAGAAGCATATCACTTATGGCACAGTGACTAGAAGGTATTTTTCCTCTGGGTAATCATGCAGCACTGAAATATAGGAAACAACAATCCTGAGATTTGCACAGTAACTTCTGTAATGAGATGCACAGGCGTTTTCAGTGTGGACAATTGACTTCATAAATCAACAAAGGTAGTATGTGGTATTGAGTTCTAAAGTGATCTGAATTTGTTGGGTGATCTCAGGCAACTTTAAACTTCGTTTCTCTCAGTCAGTCTTCATGTTTGAATCGCAGGGTAGCGAGCCTGAGATTTCTTACCCCGTGGTAAGCATCTGGACTGCAGGGAGTCCTCCCTGTGAGTCACAATGCTGAACTACACCCCATAACAATCGGCTGCACTGTGTCTGGCAAACATCCTCTCAGAAGTGTTGACAAACTCCCAACATGAATGCCAAAGGAGGAGTCTTCCTCATTTCCCATGGAGGAAAAGGAAGGTGCCTATGTTCAGGACCAATGTTTTCTCAGGAACAACTTGGGCTCACATGCTCACATGCAAATAGGTATATAAAATGCTCAACAAATGCACGGAAGCATCCACAGAAACTTTAATTTTTACTAATGTACGTAAGCCTGTCCAAGAGAGCTCTCCAAAATAAACAGGATGTATCATGCACATTGAGATATCTGGAGGTGTTTAATTTGTTTATTGTTGTGAACCACTGACTAGATGTTGGGGTCATCTAGTGAAAAAGATTGCTATTTTTATAAAATGAATAATCTACTTGAGTCCTGGCAGTCATGAGTGAGTTGAATTTCACCTCAGTCCAACACCTCTGCTAATTAATAACAGCCAAATCATGGCCTTTGCCTGGAGGTAAGGCTCTCATTTATTTTGTTGAATCTGAAACATGGTGGGCGCTTTGATGCTTAGGTTCATATTTTTTTGTACATTTTCCCTCTCAAAAAATCTGATATCTTAAAATCTACTTTGTTGGCCTTTCGATATTTGAGAAACCCATTCAATATTTCTGATCCAAATTACCAGAGGAAATTAAGTTTTTACTGGTAATTACATTCTGGTTGCTATAGTTTGCTAAATTTTATGAACTATATTATGCTTATTTACTTTAGATTTCTATAGTTACAATTATTTTAAATTATTAGTGCTGAGAAGAATGTTACAGAGTTTAGTTGGTCATTTTCAGCAGGGATCCTGAGTGTGGTTTTCTTAACTCCCTATGAGAAATTATTGTTGCTCATTATTTTTACATAATTATATATTAATATTTCATGTGTATATGGATGAGCAAAATAGTTTATTGGGACTAAAAAGATCTTTCTTTCTCTCATATGTCACTGTTACAATTAATGAAATCTTAATTGAAGTGTACCCCACAATACATAGAAAAAACTTCATTGTGTGCATATTGGAATTAGTCACTAGAAACTATCGTTATACCAGTTTTGCTAGAAACTTGACTTCTGCACAATCTCTTCAGTAGCATGAGAAGAAAGTTGAAACCCTGGAAATATTTTTTAAGAAATATTTTGATTTCTACCCAAACTTAAATACTAGCAGGATTTTACTCAAATTTCCAGAAAGAAAGTCATTCTTGGATGGCTTGGATGAAAATGTTTAGAAATTTCCTGCATTACAACCATATGATAAAGTCAGATAAAAATAATTAAAATATGGGGTTCTCTTGTCATCATATCCATTGACACAAGAATTATTCATATACTGAAAACTTTATGTTTCTTCCAAAATCAATGTTTTGGATTACACTTCTCCAACTTTCTTTAGTTTTAAAAAGCACCAGTTTTCTATTGTTCTTAAAAAGAACCTCTAATTAGAGTGTGGTTCAGCAGACAGATCATGATTAAAGATTCCGATGACTTTGGTTCCAGACCTGGAGCAACCACATCCTAGCTTACCTTATACAAGTCACCTAAATGCTGTAATTCTCAGTTTCTTTATTTGTTAAAAATATAATTGATGATACCAGTCCCACTACATCTTAGTATTGTTGAGGACCAAAGTGATGTAATGTGTGTGAAAACGTTTAAGCTATGTAATGCTGTCGACATGTACTTTGTAAGGTGTCCTTGTCTAGCTCCACTTTGTACTATTGAAAAAAAGAAAAGTGCAGTAGGTTATTTAATAAATTGCTGTGGTTCAGGACTTAGCATAGAAACATTGTTATCTTTATACACGTTCTCCAACAAGCATCACTTTATTTAGTGCTGCATCTTGACATGGTCTTGCATGCCTGGCAAAAATGCCACTCATTTCTCTTTCCTTGATTTTACTCGGTATGTTGACAGCATGCTGATATCCGTTATCTTCATCCCTGCTTTTCACTTGTTTTGAAAATTCTATCATTCGTCTCTTTATTCCAAGCTTCTATTCCAGACTCTTGTGTTTACTTGTTGAAACAAAGTTATAGCATAACCTCAAAAAATAGTATAATTGACTTAAGCAGTCATGTAACTTCTAGAATGATGTGAAATTGTTTATTTCCACATTTTTAATTTCAAAGTATACTCCACATTTATGTAAGAGATAAAAGAATCCCCCCAATTATGAGTCAAAATTAGAGAATTTCAACCTTCTTTCCGCTTTTTTCACCTGTCTGCACCGTGTCCCTAATTCTTTACTTTTTTTTCAAATAGAAAACCACTTCCAATATTTTTTCAAATATTAAAAAAATAGATAACAAAAAGTTGTCTCTGACATTATAGGCTGCACCAAAATTGCTTCATATGCTTCTCTACACTTGACTACTTGATTCAGGACACTATTCTGACAGAGAGGCATAATGTTATATGCAAGGAACAAATGTCTTTCCTTTTGTAGTTCTTATAGTCTTCTTGTAGAAAGGGTTTTCCCTCTTGAGTATTTATTTTGTTGAATGAATGCATGAGAGGGAAATTAAATACAGGACCTCTAAAATTATCCAACTCACAAAATCTATGAATCGTTATAGGTACACACAAGTACACAGACATATGGTATTATTTTTATTTCTTAGTGGAATTATAATGTGACCATTATAGAGTGCTATTGCTTTTGACTTTTACTTAATTGACTGTGACATATTATTCCTGTACTTATTTAGGAAAGGTCATGATGGATTGAATCTGGCAGAGATTAAAGGGCAGGTGAAATAGTGGTAGGGTGACCAACTACCCCAGTTGACTCAGGACTCATTCAGTTTTAGCAATAAAAGCCTCACGTCTTGGGAAACCCTCAGTTCTGGAAAAAATGGGATGATGGATCCAAGTAATTGTCCCAGTGTTAGTTCTTCTGGTATCTTATATCATTTTAACTTAGAGAAGACAGTATGGAGACACTGATGTTGACACCCAACAACCATTGCACCCCAGTAGTTTTTCACTCCTTTGCTAGTGTTTGGTTACAGGTGGGAGTCTCTAAGCCATTTTGGATCAGAGATGTTAAGAAAAGTTTTCTAGATAGGGGATTCTAGAAATGGCAATTTCTTATTTTAAGAGAAAAATGTACAAAGGTAGCCTCCTTCCTGTTAAGCTCCCCATTGTTCCTAGAAGCTGTCTTACAACCTTGATCAAGTCAACTGTATGGACACACCAAAAAGCACCTGGGATCCTAAATGATATTTTTATGTTGTCAGATACACCAACCTTACAGACGACCCTACCTCTGTCCACTTGTTAGGTAAACAAATATCCTAATATGTAAGCCAACTTGAATCAGATTTTTGGCTTTTTTTTTTTTTTGCAGCTAAAGGAACTGCTGATGATGCTCATGGAAAACAACAAAGCCTTTAATTAGTGGCTGTCCTGATTGAATAAGTAAAAAATTAAGCCCCATAAAAGGATATGATTATATGGGGAAAGCAGATCCATATAGAGTTGATTGCTTCAGCTTTGAAAATACAAATGGGACAAGGACTAAAACTTAAAAAGGAGGGAAGGCAAAACAATTGAATCGATCACTGAGCAATCAGAATGATCTGGGATGGCATTATTTTAAATCCTCAAGTTGGTTACTAAAAAGACTGAAATGCTTTTAAAGTCCATATGCTTAGAGCTAAGATCCCTGTCTCCAATAGTAACCTCTCTCCATAACATTCCTTTTTGGTTTCATACCTTAGTAAGTCCCTTCTTGCTTTTCAGATATTATTTGTTGAATGGATATATTATCCTTCACATTAAAAATGGAGATCAGATCCAAAAGCATAGACATATAGATGAAGGAACTTATTCTGTGAGAGAGAAGAAGCAAGGGATGAGGGGAGGGAGAGGTGGGGGAGCGGGGGTGGAAAGAGATTTGTTATAAGTTATTCTGCTTTAAACTTATCACAGAAAGTCCACTTTATATGCTCAAGCTACAAAGACGTCAGGCTAAAATAATGACCCTGGGTGTAAGTAAAGGAAATTGACTAGAAATTCAACATAAACTTAATTACTCAATCTGTGTCTCTAGATTCCATTAATCACAGAGGTACACCACCCAGAAAATAGTTGCCATATCTCCATTTTAGACAGCATGAGACAACAGAAGGACTCTAGGTCTGAAGGAAAAAAAGTGTTCTTTGTCTTACACTGTTAAATGGAACTCTTAATCAGTTTGTCGTCGTTTTTGCCAAGAGAAAGCTTCCCATTATGTTGTTATGATTAGGATTTTGGGGAAAATGTCTAAAAATGGAAAGGATGTGGACCTCTGTTAACTTTGGTTGTTTCATTAAGTGTTATAGTCAGAACTTGTCAGAATAACTCAAAGAATTTTGGAAAACTTGGCTTTAAGTAATTGTGTTTTATCACTTAGTCTAAGGTTTGACGTATCAACCTGGTAAATCATGCATTTTTCAAGACAGATCTGTCAGAGTTTTCTCTTGCCCCTTGTCCTGCTTTATCTTTAAACTATTTCCAGGTATATGTTATTTCATCTTTACTGCATTATGTCATGGAAAAGCAATAGTAAGATTTGTAAACTTCATTTCAAAACATTGCTCACAAGAAGCCAGCCCGAACTTAGGTTTAAAACATGAGGTATGTGTTCAGCTTATGGTGATTTTTAAATCTTGCCCTTTCCATCAGAGACAAAGAAATAAAAAACATGAGTACTGGTTGTTGCTGGGCCCGATCATGACCTGACATATGTAGCGTTCAGAATAGAATTAAATTCCTATGCTTTATTCAGAAAGCTCAGCTATTGAGGAATGAAATCATGTAGTAACATAACTGGCAGATTATACCCATTTCTCCAAAAGAAGACTGGAATTCACACTGAAAATGATACAGTGGAAAGAGGACCCAGTTTCTGACAGGACATATATATTTGGCCAACTTAAATAAAGGGATGACTGGAGAGTCAGCACAGAATCAATTCAGAAGCTTCGGAAGCAGCACTGGACCAAATTCCATCCTGAATTGGATTCATCCAAACCCATGCTTTTCAACTACATGTGAATAAAGAGTTCCAGGTCAATGCATCTGGACCTAAGGGGTGGTGGGAAGGGTAATTTAACTAGTCTTGAATCAGTCTGGTTTAAGGGAGACTCATTTTCGTTTCTCAGAGTCTGTGGCACAGATGCTTATTGGATGAGTAGTATGCTCAAAGTTAAACTGAAATTCAGTGTGCATTTCTCTGCAGGGGTGATGTATACTTCAAAGAGGAAATGCAAAATCCCAATATGCTGTCTTCTGTTCTCCAGATGTTCTTGAAGTGACTTCCTTTTATACTAACCTTTCTCTAGAAGGAAACCTTTGATGCTAATCAGCATTTGAATTAGACCACAGAGGCTGAGGATTCCTAAGACGGAATCTTGCCTCTGAGGAGGTCTTTCATAGGTCATTTATTGTGTAACCCAGGAGACAGGCAGAATTAGACTAGGTCACACTCCTGTCCTTTTCATGAAACTTGACCAGCTTCCCAGGTGTTTCTCCTCTTGCACAGTTCCAGATGATGCTAAGACACTTGGTGCCCACAGCTATGGAAATGCAGCTCAATAGGAAAATAATCAGGAGGTTGACTGTGTCCTAGAATGTTAGGGTTAGTCCCTGGAATAACCCAACATAAAATTAGATTCTGGTTTACATAGAGGATATTTGCTTATATTCCTTAAAACCAAAGTCTCTGCAGTACTTTTTAGCTTTTGGCTAACGATAGCTTATTCAGTGCGAATAGAATGAAGACTTGATGTGCTTAAAAATTATGCTCCCTATATAAAATTATAACTTTTTGTCATAATGATTTTATTGAGTAAGAATTAATCACTCTCACATTTTCAAACCCTCTTTAGTTTCCTTTGTCACTTTTAATTTCTAAGCTTCAAAATTCAGCACATTCCTGAAAGAGAAGTCCTGAAAAATGCATGTATGGCTTCTATATGTATTTTGCCTGTTTGTATCTTAATATGATCTAGGTCTTGTACTTTCTAACAGAATCCCAGATGATAATTTTTATTTTCCATACCATGCCATTCACTATGATCCTGGCTTCTCTCAGTTTTCAACCCTTATGCATAAATTAGATATTATCACCAGGTTTAGGTTTGTTTAGACTTCTTATCCAATATGTATTTCCCCTCTCTTCCCACGTCTCTACTCCTGTTCACAAGTGGAGAACTTGAATGATTTCCCAGTGGTCTATGAAGTTATGAACTTAGCCTGGATTGAGAGTACTTTATTTCCCCTCCAATATGATATTATCATCCCAAAAGGAAATCCTGCCTTTTGGTATTACTCTTTCTAGGAGGAAAAAGGCAAATTATGAGCTTTATAAGTACCATATTTTTTGAAATTATGATGCTTTGATGAAAAATGCAGCATACTTTATGTGTACTCTCAAAAAGAAAAATCTCGACAAGGAATTTGATAATGTAGTCTAAAAATCTAAGAAAATGTAGTAATATAAGAGAGTTTATTGCACACAAGGGCTTGCTACATCCTTGCTATATGAATAAATGAAAAACAAACAGGTAAAAGGATAGCAAAAAGCAAAAACAAAAACAAAAACAACTTGCATTTCTTAACATTAGCATTGGTTAGCGGAGGGAAGAAATTTTTCCACTGATTAGTTGAACCAAAACCTAGTACAAACCCAAATTTACTGTCTGAATTCACAAAAGCTATTGCTAAGTCTCTGTTGGATTATAAGATATACCTCAACTTTAGAGACATAGAAATCTGTTTTTCAAAAAAAGATGGTTTCAGAATCAGTGGAAAGAATTATTTTAAGGTATTTGAGGTTAATGTTAATAGGTTTGCCTGTATCTTTTTAGCTTCTAAGCACTTCAGCTAAGTATCTCTATCTCATTGCTTTACTCTAAATTGTCTGATGTCAGTTCCAGATGTCTTAAAGTCATTTGTCACTGGATAAACTTTTCTGGGTTCATTTGGATATTTTCCTTCAGGCTTCATAAAGATAGACCATTTTAGAAGCTAATGTCCATGATGAGGTGTGTGCATTTTTAAGACCCCCAGAGCAACGCAGTATTTTCTTGCTAAGAACAGGGTACATCAATTGTCAGATGTAAAAATGACACTGAAAATATAGTCAGGCTAACAGCTGGCTTTATGGTGTTGGTTTTGAACACTCTCCATCAGATCCACAATAGACTATCATCTTACTAAATTTTTCAAATTAAATGGTATCAGACTTTTTATTCATATTAAATGCTTGACTCTCAAGAAATACCTAGTGTTTCATGTACTATATGTTCAGATGAATTACTTTGCTACTGACCCATATGTCCTCCTGTGGTGTCAGAAAAAAAAAAATGTCATGATGATAAAATAGAAGTATGAGATCATGTTGAATTAAAATAGCTTAATTGTTACTCTTTACATTAGAATTAATCTAAAGACTTTTGTATGCATCAAACACTAGTGATATACTGATTTTGTTCTACTTCAATCTAGAGCAATATTTTCTACTTTGAAACAGGGGTTCAGTGATTAAAGTTAATTAAATCAGGAAAATTCTACACAATCTGTTCTCTTCTTTGAAAACCACAATACACATTTGAATGTTCAACAACTTTTCACAGTCATTTTAGCATGAAACCATGTCTTTCACACAAAATCTATTCTCATTTTGCATTACACAGTTCAAGATTCTGATCTAGATCACAATTATTCATTTGTACTTTATTAGGAATTATTAGAGAAATAAGCAGGTGGAAAAAATATTGTATTTTATGGGCTGTTTTAATGGATACCACTGAGGAATTTTAATAGAGTGGTTTAAATCTGATGTGCCAAAAGGATAAAGAAATTAAATCTTCATCAATAGAGAGCTCATTCCTTCATTCACTTAGTGGATATCTACTAAGTGACTATTATATGTTAGGCATTTTTTAGATGCTAAAGAGTAAGACTCAAGTGATAGAGTACATAGTAAATGATAAAATGATGAACATCCCCACGGCTAGAATCTTAAGATACTATAATGTAGAAATGTCCTAGTAGGGAAATTCAATTCAACAAGCATTCATTACAGTCCTACTTCTATTCTAGATGTTCCCTCCTGGAATTATAGATAATGGATCTAGTACATTCTAGACTGTTGGGGAGTCTGTAAGTTTATGGCTGGTGCCAACTGTTTGGGGCCAAGTATTAAACATTTGCAGAATAAGAACTGTAAAAATAGTGGTTTTTTTCTTTGCCTGGACATAAATTATAAACAAGGATTGAAGGAGATTATGATTTTTCTCTAGTTATACTTTTCACTTATAGAAATTGATATAATATTTTTAATTATAATTTCATAATGTACTAGAATGCAACCTTAAAATAAGGTAATTATTATCAAAGATTATAGAAAAACAAAACATTTAAAGAAGCCATAGCTATGGAACTGACTAACTCCATGATAGAGACCACAGTTTCTAGAGTTGTCTTAATTCTTAAAAGATTCCTCATTTTGGTTACAGTGCACAGATTTTATAATAAATGTTCTTATCATAAGAGGTAATTTTGGAAGGATAAAAGGCTAGCTAGATACACCATAGCACTGGTGATCAATAAAAATGTTTTACTTGGGAGTAGAATGTGTTTTGAGCTACTGGTGCTCGAAATGTCGTCTTCTTCTGTTTTATACTTAAATCTAACCCTAGCAGCTCTCTCACACTTTTTAAGTGTGACATATTTTATTATGCTACAGAAATAACACTTTCATTAATTATTGACATATCTCTATGAAGCTTTATCCTAAATGTGTGGGTTATATATTCTTTCGTTACCTCATTATATTTCAATGAGTTGGCAAAGTCATTTTCGTTTCAAACTTAAAAATCATTCAGTCTTTCCTCCAAAATGGATAGTCAGAACATTTTTTGCTGATCTTTTTTAAGTTTCTTATAATTTCTGTTCCCAGTATTGGTAATGCAAGGTATACTTCTGGGGTTGTTGTCAAATTTGGAAAACCATTATCAAGTTTTTTTTCTTAACATGCGGTTACTGAATACAGGCTGTCTGAAATACTGTTATAGGTTTGTACCCTCTAGACACAAGAATTCAAATGAATTCTGTTTTTACATTACATAATAAATATTAAATATTAAATAAAAAATTAAATATTAAATATGGAATGTTTCTAACAGGAGTAAATTTTTCTGACTTGTCAAATTAAGCAAATCCCCAACTTTAAATTTTTATACATTGAATGAATAGAAGAATTTTCCTGGGATAGCTTCTAGTTTCATACATTTCTCACCATGTTTCTACTCATTGTCGGCATGTGTTAAGCTCTCCTTACACAAGGGTAAATCCCAGTGGGACTTCTGCCCTGGACTTGTGTGTCAATATACTGGGTAATTCAATACAGACGTTGTTGGTGTCCTCTTGTAAGTCTTTTAAATACAAGGACAGCTAGCAAAAAGTGAACTGTAAACAATATAAATTTATCTCACTAAGTACAAACTCAGTCTACCCAAATTTCATTTTCTCCTGAGTTGGATCTCAAAAATACTGTTAATCACTCCAGTGAAACTTGATCAAAAAGAGAATTTAATAAAGGGGAAACGGAGTGGAGAGAGACAGCAGGCTTAACCAACTATGGTTTAATTTTTTTATTTCTGTAATTTTTTTTGTGAAGGCTGTGTTCATAAGAACATTGCTGAAACCCATCCCAAAGTCTTGGAAGGGTCTCATACAATTGAAGAATCTGAAGCTTAAACTTCATTATCTTTCCACCTCTGAGTTTCATTTTCTCTTATCTCCAGCTAACTTAGGCTTTTTTGTAAGCTGTGCTATAATGTTTGCTATTGCCTGGCTTCCTCTTACTCAGTTTCTGTCTTCTTCCACGTAACCCAATTCTACCATCTAACTTCTTTTATTACAGCTTCTCAGCTTAATTACTTTTTCCCTCCAGAAGCTGTTGCTTTTGGTTTAAGCAGCAAAGCCTTGAACAGGATTGGGTAGAGGACAGGATCACATACTCAGTATGGGACTGCCCCAAGTAACATCCGAAAAGTAAGAAAGTCGATGAAGGAGACCACTGAAGGTGGTGAGATCTGCCCGTCGTAGTTAGTGGTGGAAAGAGCACATTACAAGCAATACCACCTCTTGACTGTTTCTCACCGTCTTTCAAAAAAAATGAATCCTTTTCATCAGAACATTGATATATTACCTTTAAAATAGTTATAACTACACCACTTTGAGAGAATGTGTTTAGGGAGAAGAACCTACTTTTCTGACTTCAGCTGTGTTTCTGAAAAGGGAGCCTCCGTTTACTCAAAGCAAGGAAGGCTTTCTCATATTAAGGTGATTGGGGGCAAGCAAGTTCCTGACTGGCATTTCTAGTAAAGTTAATATTTAAATATTAAATGTTCATGTATCATGAATGATTTCTTACTTTAAGGAAATGGTTGTATCTAAATGAAAGCAGTGTGAATGGAAAATATCTAGTTATGTATAGAAGTTTATATTCTTCTTATACATTCTTTTGGGTCATCTTTCAATTCTTTGCCTCTACCAGATTTTCATCCTCTGAGCTTCCCAGGAAATAGGTTACCAGACCCATTTGTCCAAGACTGTGTTTACGTCAGATATGCTTTTGTTTCATTATTGATTTTCACAGTGAATACCACTATTCTGTCATGCCAGCCCTGCAAGACAGAAAAAAAAGACCTTTAAGCTTGACTCATGTGTACATTGCCCTGCTCATGTATTTAACCAATGCAGTGTAGCAATTCTAAGTTCGAATATATCTCAAATTCATCTACTTTTCTCCATCTCATTGCCAGTGTCATTAATATGGCCCTCATCATTTTATGATGAATATTAAAGCATCAGCCTTTTAGGTGACCATTTATGATTAATACAAATCAACTTTTATTATATATGTGTGTATGTTATATCATTTTATTTTTCTTTGATTTACATTTCCAAGTGATTTTTAGGATATTGAATTCACACCTCAATCTATGTGCATGTCATATCACTCCCAAGGCCAGAGTTCTAGTATCCTCCATCACCACCAGATTAACTCCTTCAGTCCTTTTCTCCCTCACTTCACCCACCCCTTCCTTGCAGTCATGGTCTGGTGTCTTGTGAGTTTTGTTGTGATTTGTCTCTTCATTTGTTTGTTTTTCTTTATAGTCTACATATGAGTGAAATCATCCTATGCTTTCTCTTTTTCTTTCTGACTTATTTCACTTAACATAATCACCTCACAATTCCATGTTTAATAGCACTACAGTCACACCTCAGAGGTACTGAGAATTATGTTCCAGATCACCATAATAAAGCCATTGACACAATAAAGGGAGTCACAGTGTGTTTGGGTTTCCTGGTTCCTAAAGAAGTTATGCTTATACATATTAATTATGCAATGGCATTATTTCTTTTTAAAAATTATACACCGTAATTGAAAAACACTTATTGTTAAAAAATGTATAAGGATCATCTGAGCAAACATTGAGTTAATAATCTTCTTGCCACAAACCTTCAATTTATAAAAAAAAAAAGTAATACTTGCTAAGTGCGTCAAACTGAAGCACAAAAGTGAGATATGACTGCAGACTCCTCTACAGGTAGCATGAGTACCTGACAATAACAATTCTGATTCCTCCTTCCTAGAGCACATGTATGTGTGCACATATGTATATTCATATCACTCTTTCACTCCTGAAGGGTTATTTTGCAGGGTACAGTGTTCTAGTTTCTGCCTTTTTCTCTCACCACAAAATACTTCACTTAACTCTCTTCTTGCTTGAATGTTTAAGAAGTCTGATGTCCTTATCTTTGCTCTCTTTAGGAAAGGTATTCTATCCCTCTATCTTCTTCAGTATTTTTAATCTTTAATTTTCCGCAGCTCAAGTATGATAGACTCAGATGTTGTCTTGTTGTTGTATTTAATATTTATCCTGCCTGGTGTTCTCTGAGCTTTCTGGAGCTGTAGTTTGATATCTGACATTAATGTGAGGACATTCTCAATCATTGTTGCTTCATATATTGCTTCTGTTCTTTTCTATACTTTTTCTTTCTATTTTTCTATTATGCTATTATACGTGCATCACAACTTTTATAGTTGTCCCAAAGTTAAAAGTTTTGTTTGTTTTATTTTCTAGCTTTTTTCCCTCATTGCTTCTTAGTTTTGGCAGTTTCTGTTGACACATCATCAAGTTCAAATATTCTTTTCTCAGCCATGTCCCGTCTACTAATAAACCTATTCAAGACATTCTTCATTTCTGTTGTTTTGTGCTTAATCTCTAGAATTTCTTCTTAGAATTTCCATTTCTCCACTTACATTGTCCAATTATTCTTGCATAGCTTAGCACATTAACAATTGTTGATTTAAACTCACAGTCTAATCATTTTAGTCTCTACCATATAAGGTCTGGTTCTGATTCTTACTCTGTATCTTCAAACTTGATTTTTTGCCTTTTATTATGCCTTGTATTTTTTTGTTGTTGTTGATGGATAGAAGTGTAAAAGGAACTACTGTAAATAGACCTTTAGTAATGTGATTGGAAGATACGGGGGGAAAGGAAATGCTCAATGGTCCTGTTTAGGTCTCAGTCTTTCGTGAGCCTGTGCCTCTGGACTGTGAGCTTTACGTATACTTTCTATCCTGCTCCCTTTTGTGGGACAAAATGAATAGGGTGGCCTAGAGTCAGATATTTTCCTTCCTCTAGATCAGTTAGGCTGGTATAAAAACACAACATGTTAGGCTCTGGTTGAATAGTTTCTCCCAAGAGCAGACCTTGTTAAGAACAGAACCCTGCTGTATTTCAGGATGTTTCATTTTCTCCTCCCCTTCCCAAATACATGAGGAGATTTTTTCTCTGCTATTCACTATGAGAACCTGATTGAGCTACAAGAGATAAAACTTTAAAAGTGCAGACTCCCTTGTGATTCGGTCTTCTTAGATTTCAAAGTTTTTTTACTCTCAATTATAGCTTAGTTTTTCCTACCCTGGCACTGAGTCTCATAGAGGTTCCTGCTCATGGATTTTTGTCTCAGTTGTGATTCTCTGTAATCACCTGTCTGTCTCTGCAATGCTAGAGGGAGCGGGTATAGCAATTTGCCCTGTGACTGCAACTTCTCTTAGATATCTAAGAAGAGTTGTTCAATTTTTAGTGTTCAGATTTCTACTTATTAGGATGGAGTGACAAGTTTCAAACTCCTTGCTTTGAGCTACTCAAGGAAAGAAATTACCTAACTCTTTCTCAGCAGCACCTAACACACAGCCTAACACAGAAAGCTATTATTAAAAATGTACTTCATACCTGAGTGGCAAATAAATGGATTAATGAATTAGTGATTTCAGTATTCTAACGATATTCATTTTTTGGACCTACAGCTCTGTAGTTCATCTCTCTTTACCACACTGTCCCCTCCACATCAGTTCTCTGTTTCTTAGACAACAGGTGTAATTTTTTCTGTTAAGTAGTTTCTGGCATTTTGCTTTCTTTGCCTCAGGTGTAAGGGTGTGTATTATGTTACTCAAGACTTTAAAAAACTCAAGTTTTTTTAAATTTTATTGAACTAACATTGCATTATAACATTATATAGGTTTAAGGTGTACATCATTGTAAATCAACATCCATATATACTAACAGTCTAATTCTATCTTTCACCATTTCAATAAACCTTTTTTAAATTAATGTTTTGTTATGTATTTTCACTTGTATTAACTTCGAATGTTTTGAGGATGGGAACAGTGGTTGTTATATATGAGCCTTTCATGTAAGAATAAACTTCCAAGGAATTTCTCACATGAAAAGATCAATGGAAAGAAACAATGATGAGGTTATGGCCTCCTGTTCCATCCTTTTATGGCTTTCAGTAAAATAATGCTATATAATTTTCAAAAGGGTAAGGCTGTTTACTCTGTCTTGTCTTTTAGGGCCTTCTTTTGAGAGTATTTTATTGCACCACATTCTGGTTTTTCTAAATCTAAATCACTAACCTTTATTTTGAGTATCTGAAACTCATCTGTTTATGCTTTTTAAAAACATCATTATCATTTATAGAAACATTTTATCTTTTTTGCCTCAGCCTTCCATTTATTTTTTAACTGGTCTGATTAATTCTTGAATCCTGCAGAGCCCTTTTTTCTCTATATGGCCAAACAATGAAGTATGATCATGGTAGTTAACAGTTGGGAAGGATTTTATCAATATTTGAGCATTGAAAAGACCCATCCTCCTATAATTAAATGAATGTAGAATTTTTGTGTTTCTAGCTGCTTTGAACCTAGAGGAGCACAGGTCTAGATCATATGGGGGTTTTGTTTACTAGCTCATGTCAGCCTCTGAGGAGGAACCCTGTTAATCTTGATCTATTTCAGAATGACAGGATGATGAATTCACTCAGACTTTCCTTTTCAGCTACATTTCTCTCAACCCACCTAAATGTCTTTAAACAAATAGTCTGAGTATCTTAATCATTTTTCCTCCCCTCCTGTTGCCTCTCTTGTCAGGACTGTGGCATTGTCCCTGGTAGAGAAAAGAATAGTAAATGTCCATTTAGACTCATCAGAGGGATGTCTATTTGATTTCTAGGTGCCACCACTGAGATTTGAAAAGTCTCCCATAACAGACTCTGAATAAGCTAGGTGTTTTCAGACTCCCTCAAATGGAAAATCATTACTCACCTCTCTATTCCTTTCCCCTCTTTTCCAGACTCTCTCCCATTGCTTCACCACCTCATAGCCTATCTTCTTTGATTCGTCTTTCTCTCCTCTCCCTTTGGCCTCTGGATTTAGTCTGCAATCCAGTCTGGCTAGCAACTTTTTTGACTAGAATTTCTTGGATTCTCCCACTTCCTTTATTTCTAGAGTTTGACTGCTCCTCCAGCCCCTAAGTGCCTCTGGTATTTGCCTCCCTTCAACCTTGTGATATAAGCTTTAAGGCTCAACTTGCATAGTTGTATCTTTTTTTATACTACATGCAATCAGTTCCAACTAAATTCAAGTAATAATAGAAAAAAATCTTCTTTTTCTGAAGGGAAAGAATCATTTAATTTCCAATCACTTCAGCTACAGCAAACACCTCTCCACTGCCCTTCAGCATCTGTTCCTCACCCACAAAACAGCTTCTGTATTTTCTCCATTTGCTTAGATAGGTGGCAACTCAATTTTCTTTAAACTGAATCTTCATGAAAGGATGAAAATGAAAATGATAATGATGACAGAGCAAGGTCAGGCAGCAGATGGCAAGGGCATTTTTTCAAGCCTCTATGAATGTTGATGGCTTAAATTCCAGAATTAACTTTACGGATTTGGCCTTGGACTACTCTGTGTTCTGGGATGATCACAGAATACTGCCAGGCCAAGCAAAGGCTTAGATGAGAAGGGGGATCCTTCTGAGATGAGGGGGAAAGGTCATGGTACTCTCATGTTCCTGTAAGAGCAACGTCTGGTGGGAAGAAGGTGGGAGAAAGGAGAAAAATTGGAAAAATAGAAGGATGGAGAAAAGAGATCATATGGATTGATTTTACTTAAAATTAGCATAATGGCACCAGTTAATTTGAAGAAAATTTCTAGCACTGACTACAATTTTACAAGATGGTATATTTTGTTTAGATAAAGGAGACTTAGAGAGAAAAGTGGGGAGAGGGAGAGAGGAGGGAGGAAAGTAGATGGGGAAAGAAACAGAAAGAAGGGGAGAGAAGGGGAGGGCAGAGGAGCAAAATGACATTCTTGTCAATACATATAATCTTGTGGGTATTCCTCCTTGCCCGATAATTTCATGGCCCTGAATAGCTTGGTTTGGCTCTATTCTTTTTGAAAAACAACTACTTTTGGAAAATACTTCTTTCTCTAAAGGACTATAAGCAGAGAAAGTTACAAAGTTACCCAACTAATTTACCATAAATATCTTTAAACCTGGTTGTTTCGCTCTTGTTGGAAACATTGTCTTGAACAAATTATATATCCATTATCAAATTGACAAGACATTCAGATTGAAAAGACTCCCATCATGTTTCAGATACTCCCCCAAACATATATTTTCTTTATCAATTCTTGAAGGTTTAGGTATAAAGAACAATCTCATTTTCCAATTTCTGAAAGCATAACTGAGGAGAGACATGCAGCTGCCTTTGGTGAGGAACACCCTGTTCAAAGGTGTTCATGGAAGTAGAAGTAAAATGGGATGAATCATTGCTACAAGGAACTCTTCCTTCCTCAGTGGAAAATTATTCATTTATTTCTGTTCATTGATGGCTTTAACTGAATCAAATAACAAAAAATGTTAATATTAGTATCTATTTTATTCTACTTAATCTACATAATTGTACTTTGTTCAAATACAGTGACTAGAACTCTTGCAATACAGAGTGAAGGTTCAGGTGTATGTTCTTAGTCTACCATTTACTAAACATGTACACATGGGAAAGTTTTGTTTTTCCTCTTCGTAAGTTAGGGGTCAAACTAATAGTATCTGCATATCAAGGAGGCTGTGAGGATTGAATCTGATAATTAATGTGAAAAGCTAGATTGAAACAAGAAAATATTCATTCAACAAACACATTTATTGGGTTCCTATTAAGTATCAGACATTATCTTAGAAACTAGGACTATAAAAATAGAAATTTAAACCCATCACTATGGGACTTTGTCCTCTAGTTGAGATTATAGTCAAACACTTAAACACAATTGCTTTAAAGTATAGACATTGTGCAGGAAGGACTGAGGATAGAACTCAAACTGCCTAGGGGAGTGAGGATGAGCTTCACAGAGGGCATGGGCATTTGGGCTAACTTGAAGCTTAGGAGTGTTTGAATCTAGGATAAAAGAAAAGAGTGCAAAGGATGACTCCGGATGGATAAAATGAAAGAAACCCACAAACAAAATGAGAAGTAGCAGCCAGAGTAGTAGATAGAAAATCAAAGGGAATTTGTTTTAGGATTTAAATGTAACAGAGAATTTTAAAAAGGGAGTGGTAAGAGTATCAAATAAAATCAAGAGATCAAGCAAGAAGAGGCCAAAATATATTCACTGCATTCAAAACCCCAGGTTTCTTTAATCACTTCTCTTAAGATCCATGAAGCGATAGACATGGAAGCACTACTGCAGTGTTTTGAGATATGAATAGGATGTCTTAAAGTAAAAAGTGAAGTACACGTTTGCTCCCCATTGAGAACAGGAAGAGAAGGTGATGGTGTCAGGGATGTTAGGGATGTGATGCTTACTTGCAAAAGTGAGGTTATGAAAAGAGGAGACTGTATAGGATGGGAACTATGGAAGAAAGAACATTTCAGTTCAGATAGAGGATACTGGAACATGTTTGTGTTTTACTTTTTAATTTAGAGAATTTTATTGAGTTGATACAAAATACATCTTGGTGAATTAAAATGTGAATTTGCTTATTATGACTGAAGAATAAATGCTAGAAACAAATAATTTTCAAAGTGAAATCTGGGAAATATAGCTGTATGTCCATTATTTAAGTATATTGAGGTGACATGCAGGCAGCACAGGTGGTATAGACATGTGCCTTCCCTTAGTGTAAGTTTCCTGGTCTATGGGGAGTTTAAACTCACTGTTGCTACTTTGAATAAAACTTGCAGTGTGATCCTGACCAAATGGCTCTCTGTATGAATTCTTCCTGAATAAACCCTGTGTCTCATCAGTGTGTCTCAGCTCACCCTCACCCGCATCACATGTGGTGCCGAAATATGAGGCAAGAAGCACCAAAAAACATAAAAATTCTAGAGCGCTCCTAAGATATCCCATATAAAAATTATTTTCTGACTTCCAGCCAAGATGGCAACCTGGTGAAAAATTGAAAGCATTTCCTCTAAAGTCAGGTGTCCATTCTCACCACTATTTAACATCGTACTGGAAGTTTTAGTCATTGTAAATAAGCAAGAAGAAGAAATAAAAGGAATCCAAATTGGAAAGGAAGAAGTAAAACTATCATCATTTGCAGATGGCATGATTATATGTATTGAAAATCCTAAAAACTCTGTCAAAAGACTGCTAGAACAAATGAATACAGTGAAGTGGCAGGCTACAAATCTATGCACAAAATCTGTCATATTTTTATATGCAAACATCATGATAGAACAAAATGAAATCAAGAATACCACGCCTTTTAAAATAAAAGTAAAAGAATTATATGTTTTAGAATGTTCTTAACAAAGGAGGTGAAAGACCTGTAAAATGAAAACCACTAGGCCTTCTTGAAAGAAATAGAGGAGGATAAAAAGAGATGGAAAGTCATTCCCTGCTCAACATTGGGAAGAATCCATCTCATTAAAATGATCACCTTACCTAAAGAAATATACAAATTTAATGCGATTCCCATTAAAATCCCATGGAGTTATTTTCAGGAAATAAAACATAAATAGCTTAAACTTTCTATGGAACAACAAAAAAACCCAAATAACCAAAGCAATTATGAGGAAAAAAGAACAAATCCAGAGGTATTACACTCCCAGACATTGAGCTATGCTACAAAATGATAGGGAATAAAATGGTATGGTGCTGGAATAATATCAGAAGCACTGACCAGTAGAATAGAACTGAATCACCAGAAACTGACTCACTCACATACCATCAGTCACTTTACAACAAAGGAGCCTACTTGATACTATGGAAAAAGGAAAATCTTGTCAATAAATGGTATTGGGATCACTGGACAGCCACATGCATAGGAGTGAAGCTAGACCACTATAACACCATTCACAAAAATTAACTCAAAATGAACTAGACACTTGGACATAAGACCAGAAACCATAAAAATCTTGGAAGACAACATAGAAAAGATATTTCATGACATTAACCATAGAGAGGTTTTGGGGGACTCAACTCTAGTATCAAGCAAATCAAAAAGAAAAACAACTGGGATTACATCAAATTAAAAAGCTTCTTCAGAACGAAAGGAAACATCATCAAAAGCAAAAGACAGCCTACTAAATGGGAGAATATGTTTTCATATTTCTGACAAGGGCTTACTAAAATATACAAAGAGCTAGTAATAAAACTCAATAACAGAAAAACAGGCCATCCAATCAAAAAATGGAAAGAGGAATTGAAGAGACATTTTTCTGAAGAGGATATACAGATGGCCAACAGACACATGAAAATCTATACCTACTCACTGGCTATCAGGGAAATCCAAATCAAAACAACAATGAGATAACACCTTACACCTTGCTATTCTCCAAAAGACTGGAAACAACAAATGTTGGCAAGGATGTGGAGAAAAGGAAACACTTTTACGTTGTTGGTGGGAGTGCCATTTGGTGAAACCCCTATGGGAAACAGTATGGAATATGCTGAAAAAGGCTGAAGATGGAAATCCCATATGATCCCACAATCCCATTTCTGAGTATTTACCCAAAAGATACAAAACACTAATTTGCAGTCATTTATGCACCCCTATGCTTACTGCAGCCTATTCACAACAGCTAAGAACTGGAAACTATGTGCCCAAGTCAGATGTATAGATAAAGAAAATGTGTTTATGTATACACAATGGAATACTACACAGACTTTAGAATAGATGAAAGCCTGTAATTTGAATCAGTATGGATGGATCTAGAGGGGATCATGCTAAGTAAAATAAGTCAAAAGAAGAAAGATATATGTCAGATGACCTCATTCATAGGTGGAATGTGTATGAACAAAACAAAGGAACAGGTGAAACAAAACCAGCTCTCAGACGCTTGCATTAGAATTGAGGTTACCAATAGGGAATGGGACCAACAGGGAATAGGCAAGTTGTGACAGAACTCACTGTACAATAGTAAAGAAAACTTGATGATTCGGTAGAGGGCAAGCTGTGTTGACAGTTGACATATATCAGAGGGGAAGCTGCCCATCTGGTGAATCTGCTTATATGAGTTTAATGTGTAAAATAAATATTACTGCAATAAAAATTATTTTCTCTTTGTAAAGAGTGATATTTAACAAATTAGGCTCATTCAGTATAGTGAAAGCTTCTGGGAAGCATTGTCAAAAATAGAATGTAACGCTCAAAAAAAAAAAAGGAAAGGAAGTGTATTGAGTTCCTATTATGTGCCATTTACTGCACCAGATCTTGGTTATACACTGTGTATTAGGCAACCATGGACCTTGCCTTACTAGACTCTGTATTCTAATGGAAGAGACAGATGTCAAAGAAAAACATTTTAAAACAAGTACTGAGACAGTCATATTCATTTTTTTTCTAGTTATGCAACCTCACGTTTCTTCCATTAAACTTTCTAATATCACAGCTACCCTATTTTTATCTATAAAGCTTTCTCATTTTATTTCCACAGGAACTGATAGGTCATTATTATTAGGTAGCCAACTAACTGTAAAAGGAAACTGATTTGGAAGACATATATTCTGTCAGTGATGCAGCATATAATTAATTGAGTGAACTAAACCTAAACCTTAGAAGAAGAAAATATGTTGAAAAATTATATGTTTTAAGTTTAAATAAGGGATAACACATTTATAGGAGTTGTACAGGTTTGCTGTGACATAAATGAAACATACATTTTTAAATTGTTCTTTCAATTAATTATGATCATATAAAGTTATAACTATAAGAAACCTTAATGATCAGATAATTCACAAATTTATTTTACATATGAGAAAAATAAAAGCTAGATAAATGAGGTACTTGCCTAAAATCCCACAAACATAAAAATACAAATCTAATCAAATTATTGTATGTGTATGTTATTTAGCTATTAATCTAAGATTAATGTTAAATTAAAAAGGAAGATGTTTATGATATAGGTTAGAAAATTTTAATTACCAATTCTCTGCAATATTCCCAGTCCAAATATGATTTTTCCTGTACTCTCAGTATCCATGATAGCTATTTCCTTGGTTCTCTAAGTAGATAGTCATAACATCCTCATGTAAATAATGAGAAGTTGTTTCTTACAATTTCTGTATCTTTTCTCTTTTCAAATTGTACTAGCTAGTATATACATAATAATAGATACTGATAACCGGTATCTTTTTCTTCCTCTTGAGTTTAAATGTAATATGTTAATTAATTAATATGTTAATATTGAGTTTGATATACATTTTAGATGTCCTTTATTAAATTAAACAATTTCCTTCTCTCCTTATTTTATTATGAATGACTATTGAATTTATTAAACAAAATTTCTAGACCTAATGAAATACCTGAATGTCTTCATCTATTCATATATTGAATTACATGAGTATATTTTTAAAATTTTAAACAGACAGTAACGTTTTTAATAAAACATTTTCAATAAAAATCGCAGCTTATTTTTTTTATAATGTCTGGATTTA
Organism: Solenodon paradoxus; assembly: GCA_004363575.1. NCBI lineage: Eukaryota > Metazoa > Chordata > Mammalia > Eulipotyphla > Solenodontidae > Solenodon > Solenodon paradoxus. The sequence goes on along the minus strand of RJWH01000132.1, from coordinate 32,914 downwards.
TTGCCATAATTGTCATATATACATAAAAAGAATGAGAGTGGTAAGATACATCCTAGCCTCAAAAACTATCAAGATTTTGCTATTCTTTTTCCTTTTCTCAACCTCATTTTTTGCAGTTTTGTTTGTTTTAGCGATGATTATTTAAAAGAAAATTTAGCATCATCTCATTTTACCCATAAATAGTTCAGTATGCATCACTAACAGATAAGGTATATTAAAATATATAACAATCATTCTATTATTGTATCCAGAAGAATTAAGTGGAATTCTGTACTATAATCTAATACCTATATTGTATTGCCTGGGGAGCCTCAATGTTATCTTTTTGCTTTATTTTGTTACTCTTCAATCATTATGCAAATTACATATCATGATTATGTCTCTTAGATCTTCTCAATTCTATGTCAGCACCCCACCCCCCATGCACACTTCGTTTTCTTCTTAACATTGGTTTATTAGGGGAAGCAATTGTAGAGTAAATTTGACAGATTGCTTAGATTGTTTCTTCGTGGTATCATTTCACTTACTCTTCTAACCCCTACTCTTCCTGTTAACTGAAATTCAGATCTAGAAGCATTGCTAAATAAATTTTCTATTTTTAAGACATAAATATAGATGGTGCTGTGTTCTTGCCATTGCATCACATTGTGAGGCACATGCTATCGGATTGTCTCACACTTAGTGATATTAAGATTGATCAGTGGACTTGGGTGGGATGGGATTAATTTCCATTGTAAAGTTTCTCTTCATCCTTTACCTGGTGATTTTAGCATCCATCCGTGATTATTGTCCACATGTATTATTTTGTTAGGAGCTGTAAAAGAGTGATAATCTAATTCTGTCATTAATTTTGCATTTGTTAACTAAATGCTTTTTCATAAAACTTTCCTTTAGGTATAATAAAATAGAGTTCATACAGGAAAATCTGGATAAATGCTTAATTCCTGCCATTTATTTATTTTCTGATTACTATGGAGTAGTTTTGGTTTAGTTGTGGTATTTTTAGTGCCACTGTGAACTTGGGCATTATATTTTGGTAAGTTTTAATCAAAGATAGCTTTTGTTTTTATTCTTAAATTGTCCCATATTAGGTCATTAAGAAACACTTTGTATTGTATCCTATATCCATGTAACATGGTTTCATTCATTTTTAAAAGTCAAGTATGGAATTAGCCATTTTTTCAAGAAACAATGTTTTTTTTTAATTCAGTAATATTTGTTAGTATTTTGAATAATATTTTTACAACTATGTTTAGGAATGAGATCGTTCTTTTATATAACTACACACAGAGATATGCACCACACACACACACACACACACACACACACACACACACACACACTTCTTGGTCTTGATTTGTTATTTTAGTAGGCTCACAAAAAATTTTAGGAGTGATTTATGTTTTCTTACATGCTGAGAAAAATTATATGAGTACAATTATCTACTCCTGAAGTATTTGGTAGACTTACCTTGCAAGCCTTCTCAGGATGATAGTTTCTTTGTGCAAACATGTTTGTAGGCTCTTTTTTTTTTAATTTAGTAATTAGTTACCACCAGCTCAACTATGATTTAAAATAAAAGAAGTGTATTTTTTATTATATTTTCCATAGCATTTTAGATGTTTTCTATTGGGAGAGTTATGTCAGCACATCTGGTACAATATATTGACTCATGATTTTTTTTCAAAGTGAGGGAAAGATGGAAAAAAATGTTTCAATTACCCCAGAGCCTAACTCTTCATTCCCTTTTATTGTTGAATTGTTGTGGCTTCAAAGTATTAGTTGTAAAGTCTCTTTCCTCACACAACTTCCCGTCCCATTTTTCTTGCTTTCCATCATAGCAGAATTATTCAAGACATGTTTATGGGATTTCCAACAGAGCTTTAAAATAGAAGATTGGCCACAGTATGATATCCTGACTAAATTTTCTGTTTCTCTAATACTGGTAAAATAAAATGGCACACAAGAGCATACAATGGAGAAAGGAAAGTCTTTTCAGTGCTGGTGCTGGAAAAACTGGATAGCCACACATAGAAGGAGAAATCTAGACCACTCTCTAACACTATACACAAAAATCAATTTAAGATGGTGTAATACCAGAAACCATAAAATACTTAGAAGAAAATATAGATAATACATTCCATGACATAGACCTTCGAGGAGTCTTTGGGGACTCAACTCCAATGGCAAAGCAAACAAAAACAAAAATAAAACAAATGAAATGGGATTGCATTAAAGTAAAAAGCTCTGCACAGTGTAAGTAACTATCAAAACAAGGGAACAACTTGCTGACTGGGAGAATATATTTCCACATCACACATTTGACAAGGGCTTAATATCCAAAATATATAAAGAATACATAAACCTCAACAGTAGAAAAACAAATGATACAACCAAATAATGGGCAGAAGACTTGAATAAACATTTCTCCAAAGAAGACATAAAGATGGTCAATAGGGAAATGAAAATTTGTTCTTGATCACTTGTTATTAGGGAAGTGCAAATCAAAGCTATGAGATTTAACTTTACACCTGTGATATTGGCTATTATTCCAAAGTCTGAAAACAACAAATGTTAGGGAGGATGTGGAGAAAAGGAAACACTTTTATACTATTGATGGGAATGTAGATTGTTGCAATCCTTATGAAAAGAAGTATGGGAATTCCTAAAAAATTGAGAATGGAAATCCCATGTGATCCCATCATCTCATTCCTAGGTATTTATCCAAAATACACAAAAGCATTAATTTGCACAGATATATGCACCCCTGTTTATTGCGGTATTATTTACAATAGCCAAGAATTGGAAACTACCTAAGAATCCATCATCAGATGAGTGGATAAAGAAGATGTGGTATATATGTACAATTAAATACTGCAGGACCCTAAAAAAGATGTAATCCTATCATTTGTTGTAACATGAATGGAACTAAAGGGGATTATGCTAAGTGAAATAAGTCAGAAGGAGAAAGACAAATACTGATGATCTCATCACATGTGGCATCTTGAGAAACAAAGCAAAGGAACAAACTGAAAAAAAAAAAAAAGTCAACTCTTAGACATTAATAATAGAACTAAGGGTACCAGTAGGGAGTAGGGTAGAGGGTGAGGGCAAGTGGTGGAGGAGGGGCCAGTGGACAATAGTGAAGGATTTTTGGTATTTTGGGGGGTGGAGGTTGCTGGTTATGTTGTCATGTAATTGAGGAATGGTGAACCTGTACATATGGTTTTATATTATTTTGTGAATCAAAATTACCTCAATAAATAATTTAAAATAAAATGACACAATACTGTCTATACTAAATCTTTTATAAAATTATAAAATATGACTCCTGGATCTTACAGTAAATGACAAAAAGCAAGAGGAGTTGCCAAAATTTATCAAAGGCAGTGAGTGAGATGTTGGGTACGGTTAGTATTTTAATTGATTCTACCAAAGATATTTTCTCTGTAGTTGACAAAGTGTGAGTGCAATAAAGTCTCTAAAGCTTGTGTCATAAAATTCTGTCACTTCATGAATTTCAAATTCTAGTTCTTCAAAAGAGGTTTATGCTTCAAAGAAACTAAATCTGAGATGTCACATAAAATATGCTGATTAATGCATTATCAGCATCTGGAACATATAAAATGTTCTTTCTATTGATTGGTTCTAAAGAATTAACTCTAGTAGAAACTTGTCTTTAATGAAATGAGAGATTTTTTTCATTATAGGGAGATAATACATTAATGTAAGTATTTTAACATAAATAAGTTTTATTAGGCATTAAAAAAAGACTTCCACTTCTGGCCAAGATGTTATAACAGACTGAATTGCTCTCATGCTTGAAACAACTCAAAAACAGACAAAATATATAAAATAATGGAATACAGTATATTGGGTATGGAGCAGGAAAAAAAGAAACCTGGGTAAAACCAGCAAATTCCCTGACTTTAAAAAGTGACATTTGAATGGGAAAACTGAGTTCACAAGACAATACAAACAAGGAGAAAATTCTTAGAGAACTCCAGAAAACTGCAGCGTATCCTCTTCGGGTACCCAGTCAAGTAATAATCATAATGATCAGTGCATACATGCGAAAATACTTCTCACTGTGAGAAAAAGATGCCCCTGAAGAGATTTGAGAGGAAAATACACAGTACTTCCATAAAGTGGGAAAAAATTGCTATGAGTTCAGCAAGTCAGTTTACATGGTTCTGAGCAGAGTACTATCAAAGACTTTCCTTGAAATGGGGAATAATTAGCTCTAGTCTAAGCACAACTCTGGTTCTGACTAAAAAACCTTAAAAGCAAGACCCAGAAGGATCAAGCTGTTTCCAAATAGCATAGCCACAACTCAGAACAAAGCTTAAGACTGTTTACATAAATGCCAAAATTTCCAGTACCCAACAAGGTAAAATTTACAATGTCTGGCATACAATAAAAAATGAACAATCATGGAAAGAAGGAGGAAAATACAAGTCATTTAAAAAAGAACAAAATCAATCAACTAACCAACAGAACTGATTCTAACAAATATTAGAATTGGTAAAGATATTATAGCAGTTTTTATCATTATATTTCCTGTGTTCAAAAACTGAAGTAGAAACAAGAAAGATTTTTAAAAATCAAACTCCTAAAGATTAAAAAACTGCAATGTCCAAGATTAAAGAAAGTTTCCAAATGAAATGCAGAGACGCAGAATTTTAATAATTAAATAATATAAGCATTAATTATCTATGAGTAAATGTTACATAACTTAATATACATGTAATTTGAGTCCCTGAAGATGGGACAGGACAAAGACAAAATATTACTTGAAGAAATAGGGACCATAAATTTCCCAAATTTGAATAAACAAAAAATTCACACACATCCAAGAATACATTAAAAACTTGCAGAAAGCTGCAGCAAGGCACATCACAATCATATATTTTTAATTTAAAAAGTGATAAAAAATATGTTAAATATACCCAGAGAACATGGCAAGGTTTGTACAGAGAAACCAAGATCAATATGATAACAGATTTCTCATAAGAAGCAATATATACAAGAAGACAACAGGACAATGTTTTTGAGGTACTGAAAAATTTTTAATCTGAACATTCTTGATCCTTATACTCTGCAGAATATCTCACAAATATAGGCTACTGTTGAAAGAATAGCTAAAAGAATTAATCATTAGAGATTCACATAGAAAAAATTAAAGGAAATCAAGTAGAATAAAAGTATATCCATGGAAATATGAAACCATGCAAAGGAATGAAGTGAGTTAGAATTGATAACTACATTGGGTAAAAGCAAAATACATTTTCTTATTATTTCAATGTATATTGAAAATAATAAACTAAACAAAAACAGCTTAGTGATATGGGGTTATAATACTACTTAGAAAAGATACTTCTTGTGATCAGAACATTTATATATTTTTGAGACTCATTTTATGGTCTTCCATATTGTCTATTCTGGTGACGGTTCCAATTACATAGAGTGAGAATCGTATAAATATCATGAGAATTCCATTAATGTCAGTTAGGTCAAGTCGATTATGATTTTAATTCTTCTTTATCTTCCTGATTTTTTCTACTATTTCTGTGAATTATTGAGGCAGGAGAATTTAATCTCTGATTATAACTTTGGATTTATCTGTTTTCTTGTAATTTTATAGTTTTGTTTCATTTATTTAAAGCTCTTTTTTAAAAAATTACAAGCATTATTGTGATTATTGTTTTCTAATAAATTGCTCCTCAAGAAATGATATTAATAGTACATTTAGCCCCTTCTATTGACTATGATTATGGTTAGTTCATTTTTTTTGATAACTGAGTAGTAGTTCATTGTGTATATGCATCGTATCTTTATCATCAACTCATCTATCAATGATATCTCACTTAGGTTATTTCCAGATTTTGGCTCTTCTAAATAATGATGCAGTTAATATGGGAGTGCATTTATCTCTCCAAATTAGTGTTGTTATGTTTTTTTTTTGGGGGGGGGTAAATAAACACCAGTGGGATAACATGATCATATGATATTCCATTTTTGTTTTTTTAAGGAATCTCGATAGTGATTTCTCCATTTTACACTTCCACCAACAGTGGGTTAAGAGTTCCCTTTTCGTTTTTCCGCATCCTTGACAATGCTGTTGTTTCCAGTCTTTTGTATAATAGTTATTCTCATAGGGGATATCTTATTGTTTTGATTTGCACTTTCCTAATAACGAGAGTTAGAACGTATTTACATGTGCCTGTTGGACATATATGTCTTCTTTGAAAAAATCTCTATTCAGATCATTTGCCCATTTTTAAATTGTTTCTTCTGCTCTTGAGTTTCATGAGTTCACTTATTTTGGATATTAACTCCTTGTTGAATGTATGATGTGCAAATATCTTCTCCCATTCAGTAAGATTTATTTTTGGTTTTATGAGGGTTTATTTTATTGCACAGGAGCTTTTTGATTTGATTTAATCTCATTTGTTTATTTTGGATTTATTTCCCTTAATATTGAAGTTTAGTTTCCAAAAAACATCAATTAGGTCAATGTCTAGTAGTGTTTTATCTGTGTTTCCCTCTATCTATTTTGTGGTTTTCAGGCCTTACATCTACATAGTAATCCATTTTGACTTAATTTTGGTTTATGGTGTTAGGTAGCAATAGATTTTTTATTAATTTTATGTCCTGACACTACTTTTTAATGGATTCTCTGGAATTCTTTCTACATAATGTGTTTTGTACGAATAGCGATAGCTCACTTCTTCCTTTCCAATTTGGATAACTTTATTTCCTTTTCCTGTCTAATTGTACTGGATAGGACTTCTAACACTATGTTAAAGAGTAATGGAGAAAGTGGATATCCTTGCCTTGTTCCTGGTCTTAGATGAAAAGCTTTCAGAAAACTGAAACCCCATTTAGTATCAAGTTGGCTGTAGTTGTCATATATGGCCTTTATTATTTTGAGGTAAGTTCTGGCTCTGCTCATTTTTGGAGAGTTTTAGCATAGAAAGATGTTGAATCTTACCAAATCTTCTTTTTGCATCTATTAGGATGATCGTATATGGCTTTTATTCTTCCTTTTGTTGATGTTGTGTATCACATTTGTAGATTTGAATTTGTTGAAGTATTATTACGTCTCTGGAATAAATCCCACTTGAACATGGTATATGATTCTTTTAATTAGTTATTTATTTCAGTTTACTAGTATTTTGTTGAGGATTTTTACATCAATATTAATCAAATATATTGGTCTATGATGTTATCTTTTAATGATGTCTTTCTCTAGTTTTGAGTTACAGTAATGTTGACATCATAAAGAGTATTTGGAAGTCTGCCTTCTTCAATTACTTGGGAGCAATTAGAGAAGGATTGCTATTAAATATTTGAAAGTTTGGTAGCATTTACTAGTAAAACCATCTAGCCTAGGACTTCTTTGGGAGATTTTTGATAACTCTTTCCATTTCCTCATGATCTATCCATTTAGGTTTTCTACTTTATGATTTAGTCTTGGGATATTATATATTTCTAAGAATTTGTCCATTTCTTCTGCCTTATTCAATTTGTTTCCAGAAAGGTGCTCATAATACTCTCTTATATTGTTTTGTATTTCTGTAGTATCAGTTGTAATTTCTCCTTTTTCATTTCTGATTTTATTTGTGTTTTCTCTCTTTTATTTATGAGTCTGATTAGTGGGATTTTTTCCTATTTATCTTTTCAATGTATCAGATTCTGATTTTATTGATTTTCTTTAAAGGAAAGGTGCAGGCAGGAATGAAGGTGAGCAGAAGTAGACAGGCAGGAAAAGAGAGGTGGAGGAAGCACTTAATTTTATTTTAATGTTGGGTTCATTTCTTCTTTTTTTAGTTTCTTTAGGTAAAGTCTTAAGTTTTTTTATTCATCAATCTTCTTGTTTCCTTGGGCAGAATTTGAGTGCTGTAAATTTATCTCACATTACTCTTTACTGCATGTTATGGATTAAAATAAATTGTGTCTTCATTTTCACTTGATTCTAGCTACTTTTTAAATTTACTTTTGATTTTCTCATTAATCCAACAGTTGTTCAGTAACATGTTGTTTATTCTCCACTCCTTTGTGGATTTCCCCTTTCCTCTTTTGGTTGATTTCTACTTTGATGCCGTTGTGATCTCAAAATAGATCAGATATGATTGCAATCTTAGTAAATACATTGAACTTGATTTGTGTTCCAACATCTAGTCTATCCTTGATACTGTTCCATGAGCTATTGTAAATGATGTGTAGTATTATTTTGGGGTGAAATACTCTATAGTTATCAACTAAGTCCATCTCATCTAATTTGTCATTTAAAGCTGTTGTGTGCTTTTTGGTTTTCTGTCTGGATAATCTGTTCATTACTGTGACTAGGATGCTAAAGTTCTCTGCTATTATTGTGTTGCTGTCAATATCTTCCTTTAGGTCTGTTAATATTTGCTTGATATTTTGGGGTACTTTATATAGGGTGCATACATATTAACAAGTATTATATCTTCCTATTGTATTGATACTTTAATCCTTATTTAATGGTCATCTTTATCTTTTGTTATCTTTTTTTGTCAAAAGCCTATATTTTCTGATACAAATATAGTGTTTCCTGCTTTTATAGATTCACCAGTAACTTGGAATACCATTTTCACCCCTTCACTTTAAGTCTTTGTTTATCTCTATCGTAAGTGAGTCTCTTACAAACAGGATATAGTTGCATTTTGGTTTTTTTATTTCATCCAGTCACTTGGTGCCTTTTAATTGGTGAATTCTGTTCATATATATTCAGGGTTATTATTGATAAATGAGTACTTGCTACTGCCATTTTGAGTTTTGCTTTCTAGTTTTGTCTATTGCCTTGTTAAAATATTTGGTGAACTTTCTCTTTATTAATTAGATAAAAGAACATTTTTCAACATTTCTTGTAAGAGATATTGTGGCAGATCCTTCAGCTTTTGTTTGTCAGGGACAGTCTCTATTTCTCCCTTATTCTCTCCATCTAAATTTTTAGATGGAAATTTTTATTTTTATCTTAGAATAGTTTGAATATGTCATCTGTCATCACTCTCCTGGCCTGAAGAGTTTCTGCTAAGAAGTCTGACAATAGCATGATGGGATAATCTTTTTATGTTACTTGCCTTATTTTCCTGGTCACCTTTAATATTCTCTCATTATCTTGGATTTTGATAGTTTCACATTATATGCTTTGTTGTAGGTCTTTTTGCATTTAGATAACCAGGAGTTCTGTTGGATTTATTACCCTACATATTCAGTTACTTTCCCAGATTTGAGGAGTTTTTAGCAGTTATTTGCTTGAATCAGTTATCTGTTCCCTTTTCTCTCTCTTTACCTTCTGAGATGCCCATTATTCTTATGTTGTCTTTCCTAATGGAGTCAGATGCTCTTAGTGTTTCCTCACTTTTTTTATATTTAAGTTCTCTCTCTTTTTCTACTTGGTTCCTTTCTACATTTCTATCTGCCAGATCAGGAATCCATTCCTCCATTTGGTAAATTACATTTCTATAGCTTTCTATTGTAGTCTTGCACTCATTAATTACATTCTTCTCCTAAAACTTAGTTTCTTTTATAAAACTTCATTTCTTGTCTTTCATTAATTTTATTTCTGAACTCTTTGATCTACTTTAGCATATCTTATACTTCTTTGATTTGTTTTTTGTATTTTCTTGTATCTTTTTTTGCATTTCTTTATGATTGCCACTGTAAAATCTTTATCTGCTAAAAAGTCCTCCATGTCTTTGAAATTTATTTCTGATGTGGTGTCATCTCCATGGTGCCATAATATCTTGAGGTTTCAAAGTATCTTGGGCTCTTTTTCCCCTCATGGGAGAGTTATAGCTAAGCTAGTATTTTTTGTTTTATTGGCAGGTATGCTCCAGCTTTGTTTTATATTTTTGACCCTTGCAGTCTTCCATGGAAGGTATCTCTTGCAGAGTGGGGAAGGTGGAGAATGACTGCTGGGTAGGGTAAGGGAAGGCAGAAGGGAACGATAGCTGTTGTTGTGGACTACCTGGGATGGAGAGCCCATTTATGAGGTTATCACTGGAATCAGTCATTAAAGACTCAAAGAAATGATTCTAACAGTCTATCCTGTGTGGTGTTGGAATTCTTCTCTGCTGAAGCATGGGTCTCAAGGGGTGGGTAAGTTGATGTGTAGTCCATCCTTTTGTGCTTTTTGCAAGTTTTCCAATCTAAATGGGAACTGGGGTCTGACTTCACCCCTCCTTTTTAAGCTTCACTCTAGCCAAATATGTTTGCTGCCAACAATATTTGCTTTCTTCCCTGGGGCTCAAGGCTTGGTCCACTGCCTCATCTGTCAACCCTGCTGGCTGATTGTACCACTCCCACTGCTGCCCTATCCCTGCTACCATATGTGTCCCTGTAGAACCATCTTCAGTCATTCATAGTCTTGTGATTCCTTAGGCAATCCTTTCAATGTCATCACCATTGTTTCCATGTTTCTGAGTGTGCTGTGATGTTCCACGCTAATGTCATTTCCACAGAAGAAGATTAGATGTGAAGCAGGGAATGACCTCAGCCACCATTTTAGCTCTGTCTCTTAGAAGGTATTTTAAACTGAATGTAAATGAAAGCACAACATAATAAAAGTTGTGAGATGATATTAAAGCATTGCTTGGAACAGGGAATTTATAACACAAAATGGATATGATAGAAAAGAGGAGCAGTCTCAAATCAATGACCTCAGTTTCTACTCTAAGATAGAAATTAGAAAATTAAGATTAGATGAGACCTTAAGTAAATAGAAAGTAAATAATAAATATCAGAGCAGAAATTAATTTAAATTGAAAACAAAAACAAAAGAGAAAATCAGTAAAATGAAATGTAATTCATGAATAAAAATAATGAAGTAGGCAAACATCTAACAAGACTGGTGAAGAAAAATAAAGAAGGCTTAATTACCATAGCAGGATGATTATAGTGCAATTATTGCATTATGTATAGAAATTTAAAGGACAAGGGAATATTGCAAAAAGTTGTCATCTACATTTAGAAATGTGGATGAAATAGATCAATTCCTAGAAAATCACAACCAACCAAAGCTCACCCAAGATGAATCAGATAACCTGAGTGATCTTTAAACATTAGAGAAATGGAATTGTAGTTAAATTATATGAAAGGAATCTCTATATTCAAATGGTTTCACTGGAATTTACTACCTAACATTTAAAGAAGCAATAATACCAATTCTATATAATTCCTTCACTAGAGAGGAAACTTCCCAGCTCTTTTCATGAAACCAGTAACTGATACCAAATCTACACAAAGATAGTAGAAACTAGAAACATAAAAATCCTCAATAAAATAGTTCCAGATTAACTCAAAAATATAGAAAAAGAATAATGCAATGTCAGTACAAATTTTTCTGACTAATGCAATAAAAGATTATTTTATTTTAATTAGTCAATAAAATCCATTTCCTTAAGAGTTAATTGAGGCAGAAACAGTATTCAACAAAACTCAGCACTTATTCATGATGGAATACATTGGTAAACAAGAAATAAAAGGGAACTCCTTCCACCTGATAAGGGACATGTACAAAAACCTACAGGTAATGTGTTTAATGTGAAAAGCTGAGTGCTTTCTCCCTAACGCTGGAAACAAGGCAAGGATGTCCATTCTTATCTCTCTTATTCAACAAGTACTAGAAGCCATAGCATGTGCAATAAAACAATAAGAAATCTAAAGCCTATTAATTGAAAAGGAAGCAAAAAATGATCTGTAGTCACAAAAGACATTCTCGTAATCATCTGTGCAGAAAATCCCAAAGAACCTACCAAAACAACAGCAGCAGCAACAAAAATTTAACTCAGGTAAGTTCAAGTGAGCTTCGCAAGCTCACAGGATACAAAATAATCACACAAATACTAATAGTATCTATATACGGCAGCCATGAAAAATTGGAAATTGGAAACCAATAATGTTTTTTAAAAATAAGAATAAAATGGGGGTAAATTAAATAGCACCAAATCTATCAAAACACATATAGCATGCTGAAAAGCCAAAAAGATGATGAAGGAGGAAATAATAGACCCCAATAAATGAAGAGGCATTCTTTGTGCATGAACTGGAATACTTGTTATAGTAAAGATATTCATTCATCCCAAATGATCTATAGATTTTATATAATTGCAGTCATCATCTCAGGAGGATTACTTTTATATTTGGATAAAATGACTAAGGTGTATGTGGAAAGGCAAAGGAATTAGGACAACTAAAATGATTTGGAAAAGGAGTACATTTTGAAGAATTTATTACCTGGTTTTAATATTTACTATGAAGCTACAGTACTCAAAGCAGTATGGTATTGACAAAGAGGACAGAAAGATCAATGAAACAGAATACAGTGTCCAAAAATAGACCCACACAACTATGGTCATATAATTTTAATAAAGTTGCCAGGCAATTAAATTGAGAATCATGTTTTCAACAAATTTTGTTGAAAAAAAAAATTCACATCTATATGCAGAAACAAAAAAAATCAGACTAAACTTATTCTTTACACAAAAATCAACTCAAAATTGATCATATAGCTAAATAAAAATGGTTTATAATGATGTACATATGAAATCTATGTGATTCTATAAATCAGTGTGGCTTCAATAAAAATGTCTTTTAAAAGTCTTAAAAAGAAAGCCTAGGAAAAATCGTTGTGATCCAGGATTAGACAAAGGGTTCTTAAACATGACACCAAAGCATAATTCATAACACAAAAAGATGATAAATTAGATGAAATCAAAATTAAAATTATAGTTCTTTTAAATACATGTACCCTATAACTCAGTAGACATACCCCTGGGTATTTTAAGAAATGAAAATGTATGTTTCCACAAAGACCTATATGGAATATTAATATCATCTCTCTTTACAGAAGCTCCAAATTACACCAAATATTTTCAACAAAGTAACAAATGGTTTTAATATATATTATGGAATATTAATCAGCTATAAAAGGTGACAAGCAACTGATTCATGCAAAAACTTGGATGGATCTGAAAGGCATTATGTTGAGTTAAGGAATTAAGAGTCCAAAAGTTATATACTTTATTATCTCATTTATTTTACATTTTTAAGAAATGTGTAATATTGGAGTAAAAAAGATTAGTGATTGCCAGGGTTTAGAAGGAGTGGAGTTTGACCATAGGTGGATAGTATGAGGGAATTTGGGGGTAGCTAAAGAAATTATTCTGTTATCTTTAATATCATACTGACTATATAAAACTGAATATGTATTAAAATGTAGAGAACTGTATACCACAAAGTTACTTTACTGCAAGAAAATTCAAAAAATAGTTTTTAAAAATTAACTTGAACTCATCTCCAGAGGTAACTGCTATTAGTAGATTTTCCCTATGTGTGAAATACATATTATTTTACCAAATAAATGGTATTATACAGTATAGGTTACCTATCGTGCAACATTTTTATTAATAGCTGTAGCTATTTCATTTAGACCCATTTAATACTACAAGTATAGATTGCTGTTGGTAATAGAGCATATATTTACAATGCCAAGTTTGAATCCTGACTATCACTCCCTAGCTGTGATATTGGATAACTTTTTTAACTTTTCATAGCTGGTTTTCTCACATTTAAAAGTAGATGGTAATAATTTGTAAAAAATTTCAATAATACAAATGATGAATGCAATAAAATAGGTGTTCAATAAATGATAATTATTACAAATATTATACAGTTACTCAAGTGAAATACAATATTTGCGGAGGGATATTAATTTATTATGAAGTAGACTACTTTAAATGGTTAAGAATTTGCAAGATATTTCTTCAATTTGATACATAAATACTAGCAGAGTAATTTTAGTATTAATTAAATGAATGCTAGAACTGTTAATAGCTTTGTGTTACATAACTAAGTATAATAATGGTAGCCATTTAACTGTTAGGCTTTCTATATTTGTTAAACAATATAATAAATTTGTCAGCTTATAAATGCATTCAGCTCATCTCCATTTCATTTCTCCCTGGCCTCCTATAAACTCTCTGTAATGATTTTATTTATTTGGAAGTGTCATATATTCTGGCTGTTGAATGAAATAGTATATATATATATATATATGTATATATGTACAAGTAACTTTGGAAAGCATATTTAGGATATTTGCTATTTTCTGAATTTTAGTAAGATCCCTAGCTTCTCCTGTGAGTTCTTCACACATCTCATTGAATCCCCTTCTTTTGATCAGGATTGTGACTTCCCTCTGAATAATGTCAAACCTGATTCTGTGGCTTTCAGACACATCCTATTAATGGTATTTATGCGGTTTATTTATCATATCTCTATTCAATAAAATAGGGCATGATGTCTCCTCTTTCCTTGCTTTTATAAACCTTATTTCTCACTCTCATGTATACTCTGCTTCAGTCTTACCTCACATGTGATATGCCCTCTTGTTCTGTGCCATGTCTGAGCTTGCCCTCACTAGAAGAATGTATTTGTTTTTGTGATCTTTGGGCAAAACTTACCCTTCAAGATAAAACTGAGGCATCCTCTGGGAAGCCTTTCTAGGTGATTACAAAGGATGAATATTTTTCTTCCTCTCTGTCCCTATAGCATTTAGTACAGCTTCTGTCACAGCCCTTATACTATTTCGTAACTGTTTTTCTTGGCTTTTTTTTTTTTAATTTATCTATGTTTCACTTGTTTTCATTTTATTGCTGGAAGACTGTATCCTATCATTATATAAATTTAAGGCATGCATCATTGTACTTCAACATCTGTTTGTAATTCATTAAGTGCACCACCACCATTCTTGTTATTTCTTCAACATACAATTGATCTCCACTACCCAGTTTGTCCACACCCCCTCTTATCTGTTCCCTTCCCTAAAGATAACCTCTTTGGGGCTGAAGACTTTATCTTAATTCCTCTCGTATCCCTAAACCTATGCCAGCATCTTTGTGCAGAACAGATAATGCTTGGATGCCATTGAGTGAACAAATAAATGTCTTGGCCTCTGAGAAGCTTCTTTGCAACATTGACAAGAGCACTGAATTATTAAACAATGCTAATTATAGAGTCTTTGGAAGATCCTGTTTGCCTTTGAACTTCGGTGTGTCCTATGCGTAAGACCTTTGTGTAGGAGATATACATGTATATATCCTTCGTGTTGTGGTGGTAGATTTCTTTAATTTCTTTCTTTCCCCTTCCTGGAAATCTCTTTAATTAAATTTTCCAAGCCCATTTGCTAGTGACCTAAAGGCCCCAAAGGATTAAATATGTAGGAACTAACCTGGCTTTGAGCCTAAATATGGGTTATTGCTTCAGGGAGAGAAATTACTTTCTGCACAATTTAAACTGGATTTTCTTTAGATAATAATGGAAAAAAATCATAAATTAACCAGAACCTAGGAAAGAGAGCTTTAAACTTGTTGGCTATAATAGGTCACCTGTGTACGAAATATACATTTTAAGATATGCGAACAAGAATAGATTATGCTGTAGTCTCTGGTGCTGTCTCCTTAGATGCTCACCCCATCTCTATTACTGTTACATATTAATATTTAAATAATACAACTACAAAGTCTCCCTCCTTCTTTGACAATTCTTGAGAGAGAAGTAGCTTAAATGTATACATTACTACTTATTCAACAAACCTAACTGAGAACCTCTAAGAGGTAAGGTAAGGAACTCTACTAGGCTGTTAGAGGAATACAGTTCCTCGAGGTCAGTACAGTCCCAGTGGGTAAGACTAGAACCATTTATTAAATAATATAAAAACTGGCATTATGCTTATGAGATATAAGGAAATATGCTTTGGAATGTCAAAGGAAGGGAAAGGATATTTGCCTGAGATGCGTTATAGAAGGTTAGAAGATGGAACAAAATCTTAAAATGTGAGTGAGAAATTCAGATCTTATTTGTAATGCAAAGACAAAATATGATGATTTCTCAGACTTTTAAAATAACTTGAAGATTTGAAATGCATAGATATTTTCTATCTTAAATTTCATCTCTTTGGTTTTCTGACATAAGGCTAAGATAAACAAGTCCTTTAATAGAATTTATCCTCCAAACCTTTATCCCTCAGGCTAATGGGTACAGTTCTCTTATGCTGATAATGTTTCTGAGTGAAGTGTAAAATTGCAGCTTAACATGAGATCATTTGAGTTACTTATTCAAAAATATGCTAAATTTAACCTCAAAGAAAGTATTACTTCTCTGGCATCTCTGAATGTCTTATAAAATATGATCAGTTTCTCTCAGTCTGGGATGTTTTAGATATGAACTTGTTTAATGGTGGGGGAATGAACAAGAAACTGAACTATTAATGTCCTTTCATTTCCAAGATTCTCTGATGACCCTCTTAGCCAAAGCACAAGCAAGAGAGGCTGAAATCAATTGCCCTATTGAACTCATGTTATGAGAAAATTCATGCAATACCCAGTGACAAGGTCAGTGAATACGTGGGGCTAAGTGCTGTCTAAGTTGAGGAGCCGGGAAAATGAATCTTACGCAGCCCCTGTGAGATGAGGAGCCCGGAAGATGAATCTTGTGCGGTCCCTGTGAGAGCTCTGATTGCCTCGTGGGGCAGCAAGGAGTCTATGGACCATAAATCAACATGCAGCTTAAAAAGCTCACAAGAAAAGTGAAACTATTACTGTATGGAAGGTAATTCTCCAGGAAAATTTGCACAGATGATAGCATTTGATAATATTAAATAATGAACCTTAAAGACAAGAAAAATAGAAGAATCAAAACACAAAGCATATATGGGGAGGAAAGCCCTCCCTATATTGACCTGTTTATTATCAAGAACTAGGACAATTCACTCACTCACATTTAGAAAGATGTGTTTTAAAGTGTTTTTCTGGCCATTTTGTCATGGGTCATTCAGATGTACTCACCCATTCATGTATGGCCTTAGCCAGGATGGTCTTATTCCCAAGCATAATCTTGAGGTTTTGTGACGAGTTCTGAAGCCTCGCCTTTATGACCTACCATACTCCTTCACATTCTACTGGTATTTAGCTCAATCATTCAAAGACTGTCCCTTGGTCATCAGATAACATCTTATTCAATGATCTCCTTAGAAGTATTTCATTGACCCCCTGTGAGTTGATTATTAGTAACTTTTTGAAAACAGGCTGAACTCTTAAATGTAGGTTTAAATACACTACTGTGTATTTAAATACACTACTGTGATTGCTAAAAGGAGAGATAAAGGCTGAAATTGGAAACTAATATCTGTTCAACAATTTTTTATAGGAGTTCAAATATTTGCTCGCTCTCTCTCTCTCTCCCCCCTCCCCTCCCTCACCCTCTCTCCATGTCCCTCCCTCTGCTAAAAAAGAGACTCTAAAATGGTTGGCCCTCAGGGAGTTCTCATAGTAGAGTGAAACAAATTGAATAAGATATGTACAAAATGCACATATGTAATCTTATCACTATTATCCTTTAACCATATTTTCTACCCTAGCTTTTGCCAACATTCTTCCCAAAATATACCCTTATCCAAACACCAAAAATGTATTAATCCCCAAACATCACTGAAATACCCAAGGAAACTCCAAATGCTTGAGAGAATTTGGCAAAAAAAAAACAAAACAAACTACTTTCTTACTTTATGATGGCTTACTGGTTGAGTAGGGTTCACTACTTCACAGCAGTATTTCTATGTGAATTCAGAAAGACAACTGTATAGCTTTATAGATTCCAAATAAAAATGGTGGGAACAGGGAAAGGTATTATTGGCAGGAAGAGGTAATCATCAATGAACACTTTCTCAGAAAAATTCTTACCCCCTAAGATAGTTTGAGCTTCAATGTTGAACATGGGGTGCACATGTTTTTCCCCTAATGTATGCTCAGTTTACCATCAAAGTCCTGCTGAAGTCCTAATAAGAACTCTGTGGTGGAGGGGCACTGATCCCTAAAGTTCTTGAAATCAAATACACCCCATAAGGCAACCTATTCATGACACTGTCTGCTTAAGAACTGAAGTTCAAGAATGAAAGGGAGAATCCTAGCCAAGGGGTCCTTTTACTCCTAGCTGTGATACACTCAGGAAATCTCCATGACTGAAGACAGTGGAGAGCCAGGGGTAGAAGGAAACTTGTTAGATTGCAACTTACTATTTTACATTCAAGTTACTTCCCCTTTATAAAGAAGTATCTACATTTTCAACTTCCCTTAAGTTAGATTTGCAAATCCAGAAAGATCATGATCAAGAGGTTTTTTTTTTTAATTATAACACATTTTCTGCTCCTAAGGCATAAAATATCAAATGGTGAGAATTTAGGTAATCTGCCAAGGGTCACAGAGTTAGTGCAAGTACATAGCTCTGGGCCCAAGATATCCCACATTCAACAATGAAATCATGCTGTCTCCTCTGAGGAAATTGAAGTCCAAAGACATTTCAACTTGCCTGAGGACTTTGCTAGCTGGCTACAGACTCAGGCTTGAATCCAGAGCCTTCAAACTTCCTAAATTTCTGAGATGTTAGTCTAATATGAGATTCCCCAGACCCTAAGCAAATGAAGAATAGGGAATTGTTTATTTTTTCAAAGAAGACTATTCCTTAATGAATCAATTCAGCATTACGAAAAATCTTATTACTAGGCTTGGAGAATAGTAGCACCATTAAAAATACTTTTATCATTTAATCTCATATAAGGACTTGCTCTGAAATTATAGCTCTCTTGAAAGACTTTAAGCAGAATGGCCATGTTGATGCTTCTATAATTATTGTTCCCAAATGACTTTTTCTTCCACCTGTTAGTCTAATCACCTAAGACACATTTAAAAATTTTAAAACTTGGAATTAAGTAAATCTAGCTAAAATCCAGTACATATAATTCTTAATAACTCAAGAATAGATTTGGTAATTATCAGCTTTGGTTAGTAAGTTTTCCTTTGGATTTGTATTAATTGTGTTACTGAATAGGAATAAACTCAGATATGCTTCCAATGAATGTCTCTGTGGATCATTCTAGGATAATTGAGGATTATACTAATTTGATAGTAGTAACAAAAGGTAATCTAGCTATTCCATTTATGTAAGTTGCCAAAGCATTAAGGAGATGACTTTTCTATTAAGCCAAATGATAAAAGCCACCATAAACAGATGAAAATATAGAAGGTAAATAAGATAGTATACAGCAGAGAAATATATTGTTTTTAAAATGTCTATAATTTTCTGCCTGTTGTCTTACAAACTTGCTTCTTTTAGTGCAGTTGAACTTAGAGTAGCTAACTGACTTTGTCCACATTCCTGTCCTTGTCTTTTAACATTTCAAGAGATGTTCATGCTCAGGCAGGAGCCAGGACCTGCTTTGAGGCTTGATGCTTCAAGAGGTAAGCACAAAGCCCTCCAGGTTAAATTTCCAAAACCTTTCAATTAACTAAAAAGTTTTGCTTAAGCTTATGTCTAAGTGTTGGCTCTCTATTCTAAAGCAGGGGCGAGGCCTTCTGTGCCATGTAAAATAAAGTCAGAGATGATGAAATCCACTCAATCTCCACTCATTTCCCATGACTGTGTTCAAGTGGATGCAGTTTGCACTTAGTACGTGGCAGAGAGTAGAGTCCCCCATCCTACTTTTGTGCCCAGTCCAGGTCTTTGATATACGATGCAAGTTCTGCATGCTGAAGCTGTCAGGCAGTTTGCCACCCTCCTTCTCCACCTATCCTGCCCCCCAAACTACATTATTTCTTGAGGGTTGCTTTTTGTGTTCAACATCTTTCAGTCATCCAAGCATGGTAAAGCAATTTTATATCATTATATAATTTCAACAGGCTTTTATAGTGTGCTATGTACCTGACTTTGTACTTGGCACTAAAGACACTTAGAAAAGGTATGTCACATGGTCCCTGTGGATTGCAAGGATCTGTCTCTCTTTTTTTCAATCATACATATACAAAAATTGCAAGATTCATAAGTCAGAATACAATCAAACAGTAACATGTAAATGGGAGAAGGTAAATTATGTCCTCTGTGTAAATGGAGCAGTATACATTATTTTTCACCATTTCCACTGTATTTTTCTTTAATGTGCATAAATAAAAAGCTTCAGTTCTTTTGAATGCCTTCTTTCTTACTCATTCTGATCTTTAGCATGTAATCCATAAAAAGCCATTGCTCCCTCCATAAATCTTCTTTAATTCAAAGCATAACTCTCAGAGTTCAAAAACTGAGCAGATTAGCTATTGCTTCTCCTCACTGAAATTGTCGGTATATAAACATCTCCCTGGAGTCACAACTACAGTCGGTGTAAAAATAAATCAAATGTCAGCTTTAAGTTCCAATGATTTATCAATGAAATTTTTAATGGTGTGTGTCTGAATTATAGCATTTTGCAAACTCCACCACCTATTGCTATTTTCACTAGTTCATAATGTTTTTAGAGTTTTATGTACATAAATATACATACACACATATATGCATTTGCATCTATAGATTTTGCATTTCATAATGACATGTTCTTTGCCAGTAGATCAGCTGAACTATTTTCAGAAACATTACTCTCTTTTACTTGGAAATCATAATCTCTTAGTCAATCTAAAGATGACTTCATAACATTTGTAGATATCACCTCATGCTTTTGCAAAACCTTATTGTGATTGCAAAAGAGCTTTGTGTGGTGAAGAGAAGAAAAAAAAGTGACTTCTCAAAGTCATACCCTAAAAAGTGCTTGGGTTTCTATTTAGTATTGGAATCCTGAGGTAACCAGCATAATTGTGTGCTAGTGTGTGAGCAGAAAATCGAAGAGTTTACATAAAGGAACATTTTTAAGTTAAAATGAAATTGGACTTTATTGCTTCTCCAGTCACTAATTAAATTAAAGTTTAATTACCCAGAACAATGCATTCAGGGGTCTATCTACCCTGGAAAAAATATTAGTTTTAATTTAAAATGCAGAACTTCATCAATTGTATTCATTAGGCATAAGTAATTCTCTCATTAATTCATCATTCCCCTTTAGGGGAGGAAGTCTTACAACTTTGTTTCTGTTTTAAACTCACAAAGCTGCTTTTTTTCCATTAAGTGAAATTTCATTTCATTTTAACTCTCCATTGCTCTGTTTGTATTCATTTTTAAAGCAGGGTGTCCCAAAATTTTCTTTTTATAAGAATTGCCTGTGAATCCTGTTGAAATGAGCTGGTAGATTCAGAAGGTCTGGAGAGGGGCCTAAGATTCTGCATTCTTAGTAATCACCAGGCGATGTGCCCTATGACCACAGAAATCACCCTGAATAGCAAGATTTTAAAGTATTATAAGCATGTATTATTGCAAGCCTTCATCAATATTGCTATTTTTTTTTCTATAAACCACACAATGGTTTCCCAGGATTTATTTGCCTGAGTCTTTTCGATGCCAAATCTCAGCATCTCCTGCCTTTTGCATTGCTTGTATTAGAGGTTGTCAGTCAAGAGGGATGGTCCAATAAACCTTAAGAGCTTGGAACTGATATGGTTCATCTTTCTCCATGTATGTTTGTATAGACTTTGAAAATGTTCATGCTTTTAATATGTTTTAGAGACATACGTTTAGATGAATTTAATGTGATATCTGTAGTCGCAGCCCAAACTGACCTTTACTGTTTCACTAAGACCTAAGTATCACAAATCTAAAAGTTGCTCCATGAATTCCTCTCTGCTAGGGACACCTAGACAAGGTCAATACAACCTCTTTCAGTTGCCCCAGATCCCAGAAAAGTCCCTAGACCAGGTGCACCCTGCTCCAGCTGGAAAAAGAATTGTGTACCTTGAATGGACAGAGAAATGTTTTCTGAAAGAACAGGAATGAGAGGAGCAGGAAGCTGAGACAACTTACTTGTACCCCTAGCTTAGATGTGCTTCTAGTTGGGGCTGGGAGTGCTTTAGAATGGCTAGCCTTTCAGTGATTTAGCCATGAATTATCTATACAGACATCAAACAGCAGGCTGAATTGTCCTGTGATATTTGCATAGTTTAGGTCCCTACAGACATGGTGGGGAAATGGTGCCAAACCGTCCAAATGTGTGTACTCATCTCTGAATGCCAGACAGACCAGGTAGGTCAGAAATGGAGAACAATTGTACCATGCTCCCGTCCTGTGCACCAGCCTCTGGTCATCAACTGGAAAGTATCCAAAAAGTAGATTTTGATCAAGACAGACTGAGGGACCAACTAAGTTTCAGAAATGCTGAAGAGGTGTTTTTATATGTTAAAATGTCGAATTTATTAAGTCCAGAATACAAATGCGAGGGAGTGATACTTAGATGACGTTCAAGAGTCTGGCACTGTCAGAGGCAAATCCCATAAAATATCCCAGTTGTGGTAGAAGTTAAAAGCATATCTATATGGCTCATTATTCACAAGTCTCTTTCGGACTAAGCTTGAACATGTCCGTTCAGAGATAATTTTGAACATCCTTTGAGATGTTTAAAGACCCAGATTCTTGAGATTTGGAACAAATTGCACTGGGTATAAAAATTTGTGTA
Organism: Solenodon paradoxus; assembly: GCA_004363575.1. Lineage (NCBI taxonomy): Eukaryota > Metazoa > Chordata > Mammalia > Eulipotyphla > Solenodontidae > Solenodon > Solenodon paradoxus. The sequence continues at coordinate 10,467 of RJWH01000132.1, read as the reverse complement.
TAGGACTCTATACTAGAAACTCCAAATCTGAAAGTTGGAAGCAACATTAGAAGTCATTAGTCCAAACCCCCATTCAAAGCCAGAATCTTTTCTGCTGCATTCCTTGGCAGAGGGTCACCCAGTCTCTGCCTGAACATTCTTAGGGTTGGGAAACACACACTTTTCAAGACAACCAATTCCCTAATGTTAACTCCAAATGTTGGAACATTTTCCCTAATGCAGAGCTCATATAGATCTTTCTCATATGTCTACCCATTGTTGCTATTTCTGCTCTCCGAAACTATCAAGGATAATTTCCTCACCTTTGCCTACTTTGACAAAGAAAATCTCTAAGTTGCCCCAAAGGCTTCTCTGCTTCAGTTGAACAGCCCCAGTTCCTCCATCTTTTCTCCTCATGTCAACCCCTTAACCTACCCAAATGAGTAGATTATCAACATCCTAAAAATATGATCCTCAGAACTGAATACAGTACTAAAAAGTGATCAGATCAGTGCTGACCATAGCAGAACTATTTTCCTTGTAAAATAGTTTTGTATTTATATTCATGTTGCATGAAAGCAGAATTTTCCCACTAGTCACATAAGCATGCTAACTTTTTATAGGGAAATGAAAATCTACAGGACTTCCACAAGAACAATGAATGGTAAAGCACTGGTCTCTTCCCCATTCCATATTGGATGATAGAATTTTCTTTTAAATCTAAATTCAGAAGATAACATATACCTCTTAAGAAGTTCAGTTCATTAACTTTGATCTGCTGTTTTAGTTTCATAATGATTAATTTAGCAAGTACAGATTACATTTAAATATATCATCTGTGTCTGAAACAAACAAAAGAAAGCCATTAAATCCTAACGGAAAAATGGTGTTTATCAGAGGGGGATGGCGGGGATGAAAATGAGTAAAGGGTGTCAATTGTTTAGTTGCGGGTAGAAACTATACTCTTGTGGTGATCAAAATTTAGTATCTATAAATGTCAAAATATAAAGCTCTATACCTGAAACTTAAAAAAAGGAAACAAAGGGAAAACAAACTTTTAGATTATGAGACTAAAACAGTAGCTCTCAAAAGTGGGAGGGAGACGGGAGTTGGGCAAATCAGGTAAAGGGGGTCAGTTGAACAGTAGTGGGCAGAAATTAGACTTCTGGTGGAGATCATTAAATAGCATGTATTGATGTCAAACTATAATGTCGTATACTTGAAATCGATATAACAACTGTAAATCAGCTACTTGCATAAAAATTAATATTAAAAATCTCCCATGTCTTTAATCCAATTATAGATGATTAGAACAAGACCAGATTTTTTACCTCTCTATACTAGCATCTATGTAGTAGTCCTAGCAGAGAGCCTGACACATAGTAATTGCTCAAAAAATGTTTGTAGCTTGAATGTATTGAATTACCATCTGTGTGTGCTTCAGATAGCATTTCATGTGCCTCATAGTATTCTATCTTGCTTTGGCAAATCACCAAAGATTATCAAATGCTTTGCTAAAATCAATATTATAATAGAAGTGAGCACTAGATAATTAAGTAGAACCAGATTGTAGTACTTTCTTACTGTATTCAGGTAACCTTTTTTCAGTCTTAACTTCTACTTTGTTTTTAAATGGAAATGATTATTACTTGCCCTATTACCCATACACTTATTACAAGGAACAAATGTCATAATATATGTGAAGATAGTCCATAAATTACCATGTCTTTATGTATAAAAAGTAGGGCTCATAATTACGTTGTGCCATTCTTCTGGTCTACCAGTCACTCTAGTATTGCTTAGGTAAAAAATAAATAAATAAAAGTAGATTTGTTTAATATCACTTGTCCTTAATGAAGCCATGCTGGATACTAGTGAAGTTATTTTTTTCTACATAGGCACAAAGGCCCACAGATATAATAATTCTGGATCAGAAGCTAGATGTTATTTATCAAGTTTCATTCTAATTCTAAACCTTTTTTTCCTATGAACCTTCCACTGATTTCTTGTCTTTTATTTAATTGCTTTCATTGGAAGAATACTATAGTATAACATTAACTAGATTTGCATGGCAGTAAATTTATATCTGTGTATAATAGAGTAAGTTCACCAATATTTCACTTTTTCCTTCACTATAAAATTAATCCCTTTTACCCATTTACCCCTCTATATGCTCCTTCATTTCTTCCTGCTCCCACTGATTTGCTTTTTTTGGCTAGAATTCTATTGTTATTTGATTGAGTTCATTCATTTGTTCACTATCTCTGTATACCACGTATGAATAATATTGTATGATGTCTTTCTACTCCTGACTTAGTGATCATAGTCCCTCCAGGCTCATCCATGTTGCTGCAAATGACAGGATTTCACCTTTTTTGATAGCTTTGCAGTATCCCATTGTGTATATATACCACATCTTCTTTATCCATTCACCTATCGATGGGTATTTAGGTTGTTTCTAGTTCTTGGCTATTGTAAATAACATTTAAATGAATGTGGAGATGCGTTATGTATCTCTGTGGGTAAGTTTCGTGTTTTTACGGTAAATACTCAGTAGAAGAATAACTGGATCATATGAGATTTCCATTTTCAATGTTTTGAATTATTTTCACACTGCTTTCCATAATGGTTGCAACATTTTGTACTCTCATCTCACTAACAGTATATGAGTTGCCTTTCCTCCATATCCTCTCCAACACTTGTTTCCATTATTTTGGATAATAGCCAGTCTCACCAGTGTGAACTGATATGTCATAGTTGCTTTGATTTGCATTTCCCTTGCTATTGGAATCAAGTTCCCAAAGATGTCTCTTAGGTCAATGTCCTGTAGTGTTTGGCTGTGTTTTCTTCTATGCATTCTATGGTTTCCAGCCTTATAATTAAGTTTTTATCCATTTTCAATCAATTCTTGTGTTTGGTGTTAGATAGTGATCTAGTTTCAACCTTTTTCATGTGACTGTCCGGTTTTTCCAACACCATTTATTGAAGAAACTGTCCTTGCCCCATTGCAAGCTTTTGCTGAAAATTAGTTGATCATATATGTGTGGGTTTATTTCCAGGGCATCATTTATGTTCCATTGATCTGTGTATTTACTTTTATTCCAGCACCATGATGACTTGATTATTATTGCTTTGTTGTATAATTTGAAATCAGGGAGTGCAAGACTTTCATTTTTGTTCTTTTTCCTCAGGATTGTTTTTGCTATCCTGGGTCTTTTGTAGTTCCAAATAGATTTTATGATTTTTTTTTTTTGTTCTATTTCTGTGATGAATGTTTTTGGCATTTTGATGGTAATGGTCATAAACCTGTATATTGCTTTAGGTAATATAACCACTTTAGCTATGTTAAATCTTCCAATCCATGAGCATGGAATATCTGTCTATTTCTTTATGTCATCTTCTATTTCTTTTAATAGTGTCTTATAGGTCTTTCACCTTTGGTTAAGTTTAATCCACCATATTTCATTCTTTTTGATGCAGTTATATATGGGACTATTTTCCTGAGTTCTCTTTCTGCAACTTCATTACTTGTAACTGGAAAAGCAACAGATTTTTTAATATTAATTTTGTAGCCTGCTACTTTATTATTTCTGGAATCTTTGGGCTTTCTCTGTATCTTATCATGTCATCTGCAAATAGTGATCATTTCACATCTTCCTTTCCAATCACATTTATTGACTTGCATGTGTTGAATCATCCCTGAACCCCTGGAATAAATCGCACTTAATCATACTGTATGATTTATTTAATAAGTTGTTGAATTTGGTTTGCTAGTATCTTGTTGAGAATATTTTTGTATCATTCTTCCAATGATTTTATTCCTGTTTTAAAAAAAAAACATGATGAGACAGGCAATGTGTGTATGAAATTCCATAAACTATATGAAAAAATGCCTTGTTTCACTTCTCTAATAGCACTCTAATTTGTAGCACTCTCAGTATCATGATTCTTCTATAGATTAAGACTAATGCTAGCACCTTTATTTGTGGGTTTTGTTGTCTTCTGACCCAGGGTCTCTTTTATTTTTGTAAGGTTTTGATTTAACTTTTGAAACCCAAACTATACCGAAATGTTAATTTTCTGTTTACATTTGCTCAAAATACACAAGTATTGTTTGGTAGACAGTAGTGTTAGAACAAAAATATTTCCATTTTCTCATCAACTATGGACATTACAATATTTAAATCTTTTAAAATAATTTTATCTATATTGCTTTATGTAACAAAACTGTTCATAGTTTTAAGCACAAGAGAAATTTACAAATCACTCAAAAAGAAACCAGTTGAGTAGGTCCTTACCATACTGACTACAACTGAAAGACAAAACCTTCATTTGCATGACTACATAATTTAAAGGTGTGAACAATTTTAGTGACCATACAAATAAGATTTTTAATATATATACTCTGTTGAAGCCCCATAAAAATAAAAAATTATGTCAATGTTTGTTGTTTCTTTTCTCTAAAAGAGACAAATATCTTTATGAAATGAAACATAAAAGAATTATCCTTTATTCCCTCTGGACTCAACTGGAAAATTTAACCCATTTTTTCAGACTGCAGTGACTTGATTGCATTTAATCTTACTATTTAAAAAAATTTTTGAATTCTCTCATGATGCTGAAATTTTAGAAACCTAATAACAAAGCAGTTTTGTTTATTTGTTTTACTTTTTGGTCCCCACCCCCAACCCCCATCCTGGGACATGAACCCAGGCCCTTGGGCCTCACATGGTCCACACCCCAGCTATTTCAGCCACCTGAGTCATAAGGGCACACTCCCCAAATCACTTTGAACAGAACTGATCTGGATGTGTTTAAAGACAGTGATACACTTCAGAAAACACTGGACTGCTACTTATACATGTCAAATTAAAGACACAATGTGAAAAGGAAGCCATGATTTTACAACCAGTTTTATATTAATCCCAGAGATCTGAGCAGAAAGATTTAGTTTATTCACAAAGCTAATTAGGGCTATATACTGGCTAGAATCTAAACTACACACTTAACAGAGGAGTAGGGGAACTTTCAAACGGTACCACAAATATCATCATAAACCTCTAGCAGACCTGGTCTATAACTTGTGTATGTCCTGATTTACAGAACATGGATTCAACACAGAATGTGTCTTTGCTGTTTAGGAGAATGTTAATTGCAATTCTCATATCTTTCCACCAATCCAAGGAACTGTTAGAAACTATAAATTTCAGTATTTCACACAGGTTGGTTATGATAACAAGTGGTCTGGCAAGGAAATGTTGAACCTTTGTGTAAGTTTTCCAAATCAGAAAAGCAGTTGGTAGATCATGACTTCAGCAACTTAGAAAAGAACAAAATACACATTTATATTTAGACAAACTCTTAGCTACATCAAGACAGAACTCTTAAGAGGTTATTAAAGTTCCGGTTTTAAAAGAGTTTAGTAACATAAAAAGCCTTGGGAAGGTCATAGGAAACTATTCATGGAAAGACTTAGAGCCCATGCTAAATTGGTTAAGACAAAATGACATTATTTCCAGAAGTCCTCCTCCTCAACAACAGAAAGTAAAATTTAATTTTGACAAAGTTTTAAGGGTGTCTACCATGTGTCAGGAACTATACATTCTATACTAATGAGCAAAATCAACAGGATTCCCTACCTTCCTAGAACCTGCATTTTCTGGAGGAGGAGGGTGGCGCAGATTAGAAAAGAAAATTGGAAAGAGCAGCAGAGGTGCACCCTGTGGAGCACAGTTGGGTTTGTTGCCTCCAAAGGTGTGCAGACCACATACCCCCGGGTTTGAGTACCGGGTCCCAGAGGAAGCAACCAGTGTGGACAACTAAATAAAATATAATAAAATGCTTCCTCCTCCTCTCTCTTCCTGCCTGCCTGCCTACTTGCCTTCATTGCTGCCTGCACCCTCCCCTTAAAGAAAAAGAAAAAGAAGCATAAATTTCATTAGAAATAAACATTTTGATGAAAATAAAACATGGTTATGTGATGAAGAGCCTTGGCAATCCCTGTTGCTTGAGGGAGTGGTACAAAGTCTGTGAAAGGTGTCTGATCTCCAGTCTATTCTCTACTCTAAGAACAAGAAATGCCGTTGTCACTACCATCCTGACTCAAAGGACTGCCCTTTCTCACAGGACCAAGTCTGCAGTCCCTAATATGACCCTGTGGTCCTGTAGGGTCTGGTTCCGCCTGACTTTTACTTCCATCTCGTGTCATAGTCTGCCTCAGCTTTCTGTTGTCATCACAGTGATAGAGTTTTGTGTGTCTTCGCCTCATTATCAGACTCTCCATAATCTTTAGAGTTGAAACCAGATTCAGTTAGAGCATCAACAGGTGCCGCACCAGATGTTAGGGGCTGTGACACTCCCATCAGGGAAACCTGCACGCGTTAGGCAATTTGGAGCTAATTTGCTGGGTGTGTGTTTGCCCCCAGGCCGCCACTGGGATCTTCCCACCCTGTGGCAGCAAAACCCAGTGCCACCTCTGATAGCAAGCAAGGTTGGTAAAACCATTTGCCAGACACTTGAGCAGAGAGAGCATACTCTTCCCAGCATGGCCCACACCCCATCATCTCAGCTGCCTGAGTCACAAGCACACACCACCTGCCCCAATCTCTTTCAATGGCTGACAGTAAGGCTGGTGATACACCTCAAAAAATACTGCCCTGCTAACTATACAGGTCCAGTTAAAGGCACAATTTGAAAAAGAAACATGATTTTATAACAGGAGAGTTTATTGTAAATTTCTTACATATATATATATATATAAGAAATTTACAATAATATATATATATATATGTAAGAAATTTACAATAAACTCTCCTGGTTATAAAATCATGGAGGCCATTCTTGGCAAATGCTAAAGTGATGCACATGAGATGGCAAGATGGACAATTTGCCTTTCTGTCTTGAACTGAGAAGGAACTTTATAAGTTAAGTTAGAGACCAAGAAGAGAAACAGAAGATATACAGAGCCACTGTATTTTGCTGACCAGCACAAAAATATTAAAATATTAAATATCTAAAACATGTAGAAAAGTGACAGTTACAAATAAACTAAACATATTCTTACTGGAAGGTAATATTTTATTCACCAGTACTTCCATATTTTTTCATTTGAAACTACTTTTCAGAAAATTCTTTGCTATTTTTAATTTTGTCATAAAACTTGAGCAGCAACTTAATGGGGAAGACCCCTGGCTGTAGCATCGTCTGACCATACATTATTGATTACAGGAAGCATTCAACTGGGGCAGAGCACCCCGAAGACAAGGAATGTGTTCTACTATGGCATTCATATCTTTTACTAACATATGTCTGTCTTTAAAATGAAAATGCCACTTTTCTTCATACTTAACGTAGTATTTCTCAGATTTCTGTCTTAGACACCCCAAAGCTCTTTGCAATAACAACCTCATCGAATAATCAATGTTCATTGCTTACTTGCCAGTCTTTTGGTTGATCTTAACTGTAGACTGTTCAGCACTGGGCCAAGATTTGTCTCCAGAATTTAACCACACAAAGTCGTCTGCCTGTCCGCAGCTTCCTTTCCATTGATCTAGGTATGAAAAAATCATCCATAAAATCTTTAAAATTGTTCCTTCACTTTTTCATTATTCTCTTCAAGTTTTCTCAGTAAGGCCATTGCTCCTTGAGATACAAATTCGCATTCTTCCCATTCTTTCATATTTGAGATCAGGGTTTGCTTCGCTAGTCTGCATTTGCGCAGTCCTTCTCCATGACCACAATCACTTTGTTGAAGAGGCTAAGTTGTCCACGTACAAACCATCGTTATACTTCACCACAGTTGGTGTCCAAGAATTTTTTATCAATCCTGGGTAGTGTTCTTGAAAACAAAAGCAGGATTTCAAGCCATCAAAATGCAAAGAATTCTTTCAACAGCTGACAACACTGACAGAAAACTGAGTTGTAATGACTTTTTGTATTCTACTCCAGCAAAGTCACAAAATTCCATAGGTGTGTTACATGAACTGTGCATATATGAAAATATTTAAAAATGTGTACAAGAAGTGCTCCAGTATCAGTTAGTAGCATCAGCAGCTGGTGAAGAGTGTCGTGCACAATGCATGTGCCACAGCCAGTGCCAGCAAGGTTCTTTCCTGGTTAGATTTTAATCAGCTGAAGATGTGGTCTTGCCTTTTTGTTTTGCACCGCCAAAAATGTGCTAGTTGGCTCCACAAACTAACTTTTTCCTTCCATCTGTGTTTCTCAGTAACAGAGACTAAGGCACCAGCGAGATCTTGGCCGTCTCACTGGGAACAGTGGGTATTTCCAACCATTTGACTTGTATTCCCTTGGCCAGAAATATAATATCAAATCATAACCATTATCATTTTAACATCTTTTCTGTGTGCAATATTCATAGAAATTGTCACAAAGTTTGCCGTTGCTAAGTCTTCAGCAAGTTCAGGCATGTCCATTGGTGCAATGACATTCAAAATCACAGCTTCACATTTTGTTCATGCTGGATGAAATTCTGGCTCAAAGAAATTTGAGACCAACTTTGATGGACAGTCAGATGTCTAGAAACGCAAGTCATGAAAAACTATGAAAAGTAAAGGTGGCTTCTTTAGCTTCAACAAGAAGTTCTAATTCAGTTGCTTCTGATCTTTTCAAAAAAGTGTCTAATCATGACAGTGTAGCAACTGAGGCAGCACTCACCTGTGTCTTTTAAATTGCAAATGGTTTTTAATATCTGACCTACATTGGAGGGACACAGAGAACTCACAGGAGACATTATCACATTCTATCCTGTCACACACAGATTTTTGTTTTGTTTTGCTTTTATGGATAATCCTGTTTGAGTTCTTTGGTAAATGCGCATCTTTTTTTTTTGGTGTCACTAAAGCAAATTAGAATTTTAAAAAATATAAATATCAAAATCTTTTCTAGATGCACACCTATAGCTCAAGTGGTTAATGCAGTTGAGGTGCAGTCCCTTTAAAGCCTACAGACCTGGGATCAAGACCTAGGGGCAGGAGTTGAAAAGAAAAAGTCAATTTCAGAAATACCCAAAAGCCAACCATCCCACGTGCATGAGTTACAATCACTGACATATATAAATAGATTGAATATTGCTATTGGCTGACAGCAAAGCCTGCATGTACGGGCAACTGGCGCTACTGTGTATAGATACCAACAAGTGCACACGGGATAATGCAAAGATCAGAATATGCTAATCTTGAAAAGTAGAATTTCATCTTAGTTACATTAAATTTTCTATCTGAAAGCCACCAAAGTTTTGATATTAATATATAGAAGAAAATCTTACATTTTAGGCAGGAGAAGTTAAATGTTAGCAAACTATGATTAAAATCAGGACAGATTTTCAAACTGGGTGGGACACTGCGACAGCTTTGCTGAACCAGGACAATCTTCGTCAACCTGGATGTATGGTAGCCCTAAATCAGAGAAGAATGTTTGATTGAGTTTTATGATTCTTTGACAGTGTCTGAGTCTACTAGACTGGTAAATCCACGAAGGCGGGAGGCCACACCTGGTTTTGCTCACCATTATATGCCCAGCACTGATATAACTTCCATATTTGTGGGTGTATGAATGCATGAAAGAGTCGAAGGATAGCTCAGAGACCATGGCACAGCAGTTCCAATACCAGCCAGCCCCATCATCCTATAATCTAGTTCTTTTCAAGTATAATTTCAGAACTTTTGAGTGATCACTCAGCTAACATATATTGAGTACCTATTACATACAATGACCTGCATTCTGTGATTTTGGAAATAAAATGGTGAAAACACATGACCTTTGTTTTTATGGAATGTATAATTTGCTTGGTCTTTCATAAGTGATTAACTCTAGGTAGACTGTAGCAATTATTTATTTTTGGATCGAACCAAAAAATATACCAAGCACTACTCCACAGTGAGTTTCTGTGCAAACTTATAGTCTAATGGAGAAACCTAATTTAGTCAAATATTCACAAGGATACTTACCTGTCACTGTGGTATATGTTACAATGAAAAGCACTGCTATGAGAGTGTAAAATAGGGGTTGAGAATAGGGAATCTGATCTATTTTATTAGCTAGCAGAACTGAAGTCAGGGAAGGGTTCTGAGGGAGAATACTCTAGGCAGAAATGGAAGTGAACTTTTACCTAAGGAAAGATCTATGAGTCCAGGACAAGAGAAAAAAAGGAATGTGGTTAGATAAAGAATAGGTAGACATTTTAAAACAGATAACCCTGGCTAATCCAGAAGGGCAAAGGAAATACCAAGAACAGAGTCCAGCAGTAATAAAATGTGGGGAACGTTGGAGGATTTGATGTGATCTCATTTGGTTTGATGTTTGTAGGTCCGAAGGAGAGTTGTGGAAAATAAGAAAAGAGAATATGAAGAAAATTGGCAGAACAGTAGGTGCTAAGAAAGGGTTGGGAGCTTAATGTTGGGCTGTTTCCTCACTATCATCATCCTCATTCTTGGCTTTCGCTATTTTGCCTGAGCTTAGTTCTTTGCTGTT